>JBAJNP010003438.1:0-39686 GCA_036877545.1 Yasuhikotakia modesta
TTAGCAGGAAGTGAATCCCTTCCAGTAGAAGTTCTTGCATCCTCCTTTGCGTTCTCGAGGGGGGAGGGCGTCCGCGTTCTCCACTGAACGCTCCGGTTCCACACGCATATCCTCATTTTCGCCCG
The DNA here is from genome assembly GCA_036877545.1 of Yasuhikotakia modesta. NCBI lineage: Eukaryota > Metazoa > Chordata > Actinopteri > Cypriniformes > Botiidae > Yasuhikotakia > Yasuhikotakia modesta. Next base: position 126 of record JBAJNP010003438.1, read on the forward strand.
CCGTGGAAACATCATTCTCACGAACCTCCATCTCAGGCCGGGACAGCACAGACAGAAGCCCCTCCCACTCTTTCCTGGTCCAGTCCTGAACACAGGAGACATTAAAATATACGTGAAGAGTCATTTAGGTTAGACAGAACACGAGTCCCTCACTAAAAGAGACTTTATTTAAAAGTGAACACAAAGTGTTTGATTAGAACCAAATTTATTCCATCAGCAGTTTCTGTGCAGTAAAACAGCATTAACTTGTCAATTCCTTGTACCCTGTAGTACCTATGGATGAATTTGGTAAGACTCACCTGTGTGGCCAGTCCAGTGGCTCCGGCCCTCTGCAGAAGTCTGTGGTGCTGAAGATTCAGGGCTGGTCCGAACTGTGCCTCAACACCACAGCCGTATAGAGCAGCAGTCAGACCCAACAGAACCAAGAAGCACTGAAGTCTCATCTCGAACCTTTGATCCGCTCAGGAAGTGTTTCTGCAGCTGGTGGTTCTGGTTTTGAAACCTCAGAGATCTGAGGCGCTCTTTTAAACTCTCCCTCGCTCCTGCGGTTGACTGACAGCTGCCCTGGTTGCCGGGTGATGATGGGCTGTGATGTCATAAGCATTTACATTCTTCTGCTCTCACACTTATTAGATTCTCTGCCATTAAGATAACGCCGGCGACGTGACAACGACTTACAATAAAAGCATTAGACTGAATGGATTCACGTTTGCTCAGCTAATCTACAACAAATACAACCGAGAAATGGATGAATGTGTCTCTCTGCCTCAGAAACAAGCGCCGTGTGACTTAAGTGAAAATAAAAGCTTTAATAAACTTCTTAATTGATTCTGAGAGAGACTAATGTGTCTTTTATGCAACGTTAACACAGGAAGTACGTGAGACGTTTCATTTACAACAGGCATGAAACCAGTGCAGCGGTTCCACTGAAAAGATAAATAAACATCTAATAATTAATGAATGCTGAATAACATTAAAAACTTGCTAAAACTGACAGGTTTGTTTTAAAACAATATTGAAGCCAAATGTTTCCATTAATATTTGGAATATTTTCATTTAAAAACATAAGGCTCATCCGAAATATATTTATTGAATCATGGCAGCGGTGTTACAGTACAACAGAAACACAGTCATCATGTACAATGATGTCAATCAAATACAATGTCTCGTTTGAGTAATAATATCAGCATTATTATAAAGATTGCATTCAAAACCATTAAGTTCTCATGTATTCAGCAGAATAAATATTGGTAATTTTATCATATCATATCATATCATTTGATTCAGCTTTGCTGATTAATATTAAAGTCACATACAAAAAGTTAAATTTACATGCAAAGATTATCGTATGTTTCAGCTGAAAATGATTAGCTGTGCACAAACCCAGCTAACACAGAACGTTCTTAGAATGTTGGCAAACATTCTCTCAAAGTTATCAAAAATAACCTTTTAACGTTATCATGTATATCACAAACATTATTTTGAAGTTGTTACTGAAACACTTTTAACTCTGTTACAGAATTAAACATGTTTAAACAATGTTCTTTTAAACAAGCAATAATGTTAATAAAACATCTTTAAAAACTGGATGTGAAGTAACATTTTAAATGTTTTTGTTACCTTAAGGAAACATTAGGAAACTTAAGTTGTTAGCTGGAAAGAAGGGAAAACTCTTTCTCTCACTATTCATCACTATTAAAAACAAACAAACAAATAAACAAATAAACAGCATCAACTAAAGGTATGAACTCATTAAACATAATTAAGCTTTAGTTTGGCTTTTTCTCAAATAATAATTTCTGTACAAACTTTTCTGACTCACAGTTACACATGGACTCACTTTTCTGTTTAAGTTTAAGTTACTAAAGATTCTATAAGTTTTAAAACATTTCATAAAATATACACAGTGTTTTACTCAATATGAGCAACCTGAAGTAAGGTGCTAATTTAAAAATCAAGTTGTTTTACACTGCGGTGCGTGAATGTCAAATAGTTTCAGATTAGCTTAATAATGAAATAAATCACCATAAACTGTTATTCTACGTTTTAGTCATTAGTTAATGTAAAGATTATTTTGTGATAAAGTGCCTAAGAGAAAACAAAGGAGAAGAAATCTGAATTTTGGAACGATTAGTTTCTGTTTGTGTTCCATCAGCCTAGCCGCTATAATAAAACAGTGTCACAGGATCCTAATGACCACAAGCCATGGAAAGTGATGCCACAGTTCACAGCATGTCATTGATGATGTGAGTGTTTGTAAAGGTCATGATCTCTGATTTTGCCTCATACAGACTCGACAGCGGCTGATGAGGTTTTCTCGCTGTGATGTGTGGCGGTCTGGTACACTGAGGAGTGAGAATTTAAATTTCATATGAAAGTATGCAAAAGAGATCAATTATATTTACTAAACTTTTCGGAATATAAATCAGAAAATCAAAATGTTCATTTTTTGCCTATCAGTTACCTGAACATTTTGTTGGGGTCAATCGCCGCCAGCCAGTAGCTGTAGGAATCAGGGTAGAAGTTACAGGTGCCGCGTCCATGACACTCTATAAATGGAATCCGGCGGAACTCTTCCAAACACGATCCGGGAGAAACCAGCGGCTGTCCGGATCCTTCAGCACCTGCAGCCGTTTGCTGCGGTTCCCAGCGACAGAACAACATTCTCAGAACTAACTAAAGTTTTCTCAAAGTCATTCAAAACATTCTTGTAGTAACAGAAACATCAGGAAAACATTCTTACAACCTTAAAAGGTAAGCTGGGAAAATGTCACCATATTTTTAAATATCCAGTGGCTATATATCATATACATGAAATGTTGTTAAGGTCATGATTGTAAATAGACTCCATTACCATCACAAAGGAGTAACCCTGCCACAGAGACAGCCATCCTGCAGGGCATTGTGGGACTTGAAGTGTCTGGCTGTGAACTGCTATTATATTAGCTGTTCCCTCACATACAGCACATCTTTGAGAGCGAGAGAGAAAGAAAGAGAGAGAGAGATGTTGGTTTAAAAGGACGTTTCTTTAGATGTATGTAAGTGTTTGTGAGGAGACTGAGAGCGTCAGAGCGTCACCGGCTGATGTACTGCTGCAGTGAGTCTCCAGAGATCAGTTCCTGGTCGCTGGAGGTGGGTGTGTCTGTGGACAGCCAATAGGAGTAATCGTTTCGAGAGGCGTAGCGGCAGGTGTCGTCTGGATTACACACCAGGAAAGGCATGGTGGAGAACATCTGCATACAGCTACCCAGAGTCCCTACACACACACACACACACGCACACAAACTGAGCTTGAGCTTGGAAATTGTGTGTGTGTTTTATTGCAGTATCAAATGTGTTTAGGCTTGTGTTTGATAATTAATATTGCTCTGCAGGCACAGTGCATGTGTGTTTCTGCTAATGTTGTGTGTGTGTATTCATGCCTAGGTCTTGTCCATGTCCACGATTGTTTCCGTTAATGAAGAGGAGTGAATATCCGTCGTACACGTGTCTGGATCCACCGGGACAGGTTGGCACATTTCTGCTCTGACTGTGTTTGGTAAAAAGGAAGCCATCTCTGATTCCATGTTCCACAGAAGTTCCTGGTGGACCTCTGGCCCCCTTGCGACCCTCTTCACCTAACAATCCAGCGAGACCTGCAGCAGCAGATGGGTTTTACACACACATGTGGCTTTTACTGATCAGCGCTTGTATCAGTAAACAGAAGGATGTGATTTGATACACAAGCAGCTACAGACCCAACCAGACCTCATCCATTATATCAGATAATGTCTCTTTCACTTGCCTTTCCTCCCAGGTCGGCCCATGTCTCCTTTTACACCAGGCATTCCTGGTTTTCCAGGAGACCCCTTTGGACCTCTGGTTCCTCTGCTGCCTTTTTTCCCTAAACAATTGTATGATATATTAATGAATATAATCACATCACTGACGAGAAGATCAGTGCATTGTGTGTGTGTTTATGGCGTACCTTGTGGACCTGGTGACCCTAGAGAACCAGGATCTCCTTGTTCTCCTCTCTCACCAGATTTTCCAGGTGATCCAGGATCTCCTGGCATAAGAACGACGTCTTGCACGACATCACAACCTTTAGGCCCTAAATGATCACAGTGGTAAAGATTTACTCGTACATGCAAATGAAATTATTGATTATTCACACTTTTTTTTAGTGCCATATGTAAATAATGTGATTTAATAGCAGTGTTTCAGTTGTGATCAAAAATCACCTTTAAGTCCTGGAGGTCCTTTACAACCTTTCATTCCTGGAGCACCGTTCAAACCACAACATCCTTTTTGACCTGCATTTCATGCACATTTTCAAAACACACACACGATAAACAGAAAGCAAATGTAACTACAAGTCCGGCGTTTATGAAAGTAAAGTGAAAGTTTTGACTTGGTTTGTTACCAGCTAGACCCGTGACACCCAACAGACCGATGTCTCCTTTCGCACCGCTGCAGCCAGTCTCACCACTTCTGCCCTGAGAACCGTTTACAAACAGTCAACAAAACTTAAAACAAATTCTGTATATTAAAATTTTTGTTTTGTTTGTTATTAAACATAACAGACTTGAGACATGTTTGTTCTTTATAAACTAAACCAATGTGCATAACAGGGAATGTTTCTCTAGTTAACTAGTATTACTAGTTCTACAGTTGTTGTCTTTTGTACCCACTCACTGGTTGTCCTGGAGCTCCTGGATCACCAATACACCCCGGTGATCCTCTCAGCCCCAGGGGTCCAATGCAGCCTTTATCTCCCTTCAGGCCTGGACCTGGGTTCCCTGGAGGCCCACAAGGTCCCTTTGGACCTGCGCTCACACATACACACACCATTAAGAGCAGAAGGTATGTGACGGTTAAAGACGACTAGATGACTAGTCACCTTGTAGGCCGGGTGGTCCACATGGTCCACGGTTCCCTTTTGGACCCTCAACACACATTCCAGGTGAACCTTTACATCCACAAGGCCCCCGTTGTCCAGGTAGACCTGGAGAACCTACATCTCCAACTGGCCCACATTTTCCTGGTGGCCCACATGTTCCGTTGGATCCAGGATCTCCTTTAGTGCCTAAAATTTTATGTATGTTTATTATCACAGTTAAGTGATGAAGGAAGTGGTTGTGGTTTTATTATCTTACCTTTCTCACCCCTGCAACCAGGTGGACCAGGGCTGCCACATACAGTGGCTAAAATAAAGAAAAAAGTTTAATAAAAGGTTCCCACACACATTTATGTATTTGTGTAAATGCGCATGAGACGTCTTACAGCCTCGGTCTCCTTTAGGACCAGCTGGTCCAGGAATACCGTCTATGCCCTGATCTCCACGGGGTCCCGAGAGTCCAGGATCTCCACATGAACCAGGAACACCTTGAGCAAACACCAAATGCAATGATTGGATGAACATGTTATAGCCCCGCCCCTTCCACAGAAGCCAAATATTGATTTAAATAAGTTTTATATAGAGGCACAGTTTTTGACTTCCTCTGTCTTTAAGTGACACATTGTGTGCTAAACAGTGTTACTGTTTTACATTTAAAACTCAGACCTGGGGCACCATAGGGCCCTGGAGGTCCGGGGGAACCTGGACATCCATCAAAACCTTTTTCACCAGGAGGTCCTGAGGGTCCTTAGAATTAGAACAGTAAGAGGAGAAACTGAACCTTTGCCCAGAGTAAAGAGATGAGGTGAGACTGAACCAGTGTGACCAACAGCTTAACAAACACCTGGATCTCCTGGTACTCCAGTTTCTCCTCTTTCCCCAGGAAACCCAGTGCAACCTGGAGGACCGGCCTTCCCGCATGTACCCTTGCCACCTTTTTTCCCATTACTGCCTGGACAACCCGGTTCACCCTGTCAGCATCAAAGACAGAGAGAGAGAGGGAGAGAGAGTGAGAGAGGGAGGGAGGGAGAGAGAGAGAGAGAGGGAGAGAGAGAGAGAGAAAGAGAGAGGGGTAAAGCATTGAAGATATATGTGATAACTTATACATAAATTATACAATTTAAATTTATTTGATAATAAAATAATTTGATGCGCAAAACAATAATGCTTTAAATTATTCAAATTAAGTTATTAAAATAAATGATGTGTTTTTGCCATATGCATATGTAATATTACTCATTTTTAAATATTGTGCAGCCCTGTAGAGTAAGTAGTAATTGTAGCTGTTTACAATGGCCTACAGCACAATGTCCCATTTCATCCATTCAAGAATTCATTCTGTTATTGACATTTAAGGCACTGAGTTATTATGAGGGATCGATACCTTCTCACCAGGTGGTCCTGCAGCCCCTGGTCCAGGCTGGCTGGGTTCACCTTTAAACCCCTTTGGTCCACATGGTCCTGGGAGTCCAGAAGGCCCAGGTTCCCCTCGAGCTCCTGATAAACCTTTGTCACCTTTCCAGCCTGTGGAAGAAAACGTTTTCATTTCAGCACTGGCTGACAAAAAAATGTTTAGAAAATAATGACAGATTTCAATTTAAGGCATGAAGTGTGTATGAACTTACCTGAAAATCCCATGATTCCTGGATCCCCAAACTTGCCATCAACACCCCGATTACCAAGACACCCCTTCTGTCCAGGGTCACCAGGAGGGCCTGACAGAGAGGTTTAAACTCATGTTCTGTGTTGGACTTCAGGATTTAAAGCAGTGTTTTTGAACTCAGACATCTGTACCTGGTGGACCAGGATTGCCTGGAAGTCCGTTCTTCCCACATCCTCCATAATTTCCTGGGATCCCTGGATCTCCTTTACAGCCAGGGAGACCAGTAAGGCCTAAAACACACAGTGTATTTAATGTGTATGGAGCTACACACACAACAGACTGCAGACTGAATTAAAGCATTAAACATAACAGCTTGCATTGCAAACACTCAGAGGAAGAGATTGAAGCGTCACCTGGCAGCCCACAATCACCAGGATCCCCGGGACACATGGTGATTGTTGGTTTTCCTTTGGGACCAACGGCGCCACTGTCTCCTGGTACTCCAGGATTTCCTGTATTACCCGGTACTCCAGTGTGACCCATTAATCCTGAGAAGAAATCAACCCAATGTTTATTTTAATTGTATCAATAATATGAAAGATTTATCTAGCCTATTTAAAAGTTATATGACATTTTAAATAGGCTAGATATAGAAAGTTAGTTTTGAAAGGACCAAATGTAAAGACTGGACAAATGTATTGTGGTGTTGTACTTCTGTAAATTATATATATATATATATCTATACATTTACACCACTTTACTTAGTGATGCTATCAGGATGTGAAGAGACGTTCAACCAGCATATTAAAAATGTAGAAAAATCACCTACCCTGCCTTTAAACAAATTAGTTCAATGTGTTTTCATGAATGTGACTTTATATGTGTATGTTTGCACCTTTAGGTCCAGGGGGTCCAAGTGGTCCATGAATTCCATCTGCTCCACATGGACCACTGGACCCGGGACCTCCTGGATTGCCCCGTGAGCCTGAAACATATCAAAGCAGTCACAACAAATGCGAAGTCAAAGAATTTGTGTGAGCCAAATGTGTGTTACGTTTGAGCATTGGTGTGTGTTCAGTACCTGGTGACCCTAATAAACCATCTTTACCCCTGCAACCTTTCGGTCCCTGTTTACCGATCAAACCCGTCGCTCCGTTTCTTCCTGGTATCCCAGCCACACCTGTTTGGCCAGGAAGACCTTGTCCAGCTGGTCCAGTTTCACCTTGTTGACCCTTCAGACCCTTTGGCCCTGAGGAGAAATGTAAAGTTATTAAATTTACAATGTGTCACTGAGAACAATAATATTAAAATCTCACCGTGAGTATTATTAAAGCTGAGACTGCTAACCTGAGGGTCCCTCTCTTCCTGTGGTTCCTAAGCTTCCTTCGTCTCCTTTGGGCCCTGCAGTACAACATCCTGGGACACCATTCTCTCCAGGCAAACCAACAATGCCCTGCCCACCTGACAACAGCTTGAGAAGTGGGTGTGTGTTGTATATGTGTTTGTCAGCGAGAGCATTGCAGATATATAACTACATCACCAACCCTTGTCTCCGGCTGTTCCATTCCTTCCTCTTTGACCTGAACATCCACAGGGTCCTGGACGGCCATAATTTCCGGGTTCCCCAAAGGGCCCTTCTTCTCCTGGAAGCCCCTGCCGACCTCTGGGCCCCGGGCTGCCGAAAGTTGTGTCCCCCTGTGGATGTAATTTAAGTTTATTTTCTGTCTATTCTCCTTCAGTAGACCAAAACATATTAAATGTTTCTACTGTTGAACTGTTGAAACTTTATGCTTTACAATGTTTTGGTGTTGATAAACACTTCATCGCAAACTAAAATACTTTAGACAAAGTAGAATAACATTAAACTACCATTTAATGTTATTTAATTTAATGTATTTTAACAAAAACACTGTGATTGCATTCATTTACATGGCACTATTGCTAGACTCATAAGTTTAAAACTGTTTTTTAAAATTTCTATAGACTAAAGAAAGTTTAGGGTAGAAAATATCAGTAAGGCTGGCAATAGCAGCTTTGCTTTTTTGTAACTTGCAGGCCTACTCTAACACATTAACATTGAATAGTTATACCAACTTATACTGCAACTTTACTAACACTACTGCAAGAATGAACTGTTAGAGAATTTTAGCCAACGTTCTGAGAACTTTCCCTGTTAGCTGGGTTGACACCCTACTGTCACCACTCTAACCTTCAGGCCTGGTAGTCCGGGTGGTCCTGGGGGTCCAGGACATCCTATACTTCCATGACAAGGTGGGCCTGGCTTCCCTTTCACACCCTTATCTCCTAAAACAACGATGGAAACGCAGATCAGAGAGGAACACCACCTTTTGAAAACTCCCATCCAATATTAATCAGTAAAACCTTCATTTGGATGCAAACCTGAGGCTTGCTGTACCTTTAGGGCCTGTGTTTCCAGGAGGTCCTGGTTTAGACAGTCCTGTCTCCCCTTTTACTCCAAGCAGTCCAGGGAATCCTCGAAAGCCAGGACAACCATCACTACCTTCAACACACAAACACAGTAATGCAACCTGTTGTACATCTGCTACTAAATCTCAGGGTTTATTTTTCAGGTTTCCTATTTTCTACCTGGAGTTCCTGGTTGACCAGGTGGACCACGACATCCAGGCTTTCCTGGGTCTCCAGGTGTTCTTTCTACTGCTCCAAGGGCTCCTTTTTCACCTGTGGGATGTAGCTGTTATATATCCACCTTTCATCCACACCACTAATGGTCCTCACCTGTTTTTTTCTGCTGTGTGTTTTGCTTACTGTTTGCATTTGAATGAATTAGTGATAAACTTCTTCAACAATTCATTTCTCTACACTATTAGATGAGTAGATCTGTCTTGCCCACAGAAAGTATTCAGTCCTAAAGCATATCACTCTTGTGTTAGAAAAACCATTGACTTGTCAAACTTAAATGCTGAATCATATCAACATCTTATCATGCCTGGTTCTCCAGGATTTCCTGGCCGGCCCACCACTCCCAAGTTTCCTTTTTCTCCAGTGAGCCCGAGTGGTCCTACACCCACTGTCCCCTGGCAGCCCATCAGTCCAGTGGAACCAGGTTCTCCATTACATCCTGGATCTCCACGGTTTCCCTTAGGTCCTGGTGGACTCTGGAAAAAAGTCAGATCAATGTAAAGCGGTTTGTAGGCTTTAAAGGTCTGCTCAGCATCTATCCAGTCAGAGAGGTTTCAGAAGATGATGAAGTTGTATTTCCTTCTAAAACCAACAGTTATCTCAAAACTGGTAAGATACTCTACTGGTATAAAATCCAGTATTATGAACTCACTGGGTTTCCTTTAGCCCCTGGTGGTCCTCTGTAACCAGGGTTTCCAGGTATTCCACCCTTCCCATTTATCCCTGATGGTCCTGCTGCACCAGGATTTCCTTTATTGCCCTTCACCCCGATCTCAGTTACTAACCCTGAGTCACCTTTGGGCCCTGGAGCACCTGGAGAACCTGGTAGACCTATTAGACCCTGTTTAAAGATTCAAGTTCTCATTACAGACATATGAAAACATCAAGAATGTCTTTGGTGAAAAAGACAATAAAGGGCCAATATACAGGTACACTTACCAGACAACCAGGTGGACCGTCTGGACCTCGCAAGCCTGGAGGTCCTCTACTGCCCTGAAGCCCCTTATAACCTGCACAAAAAATGCAGTTCGTAATGGTTCTTAAATCAATGTGATTCCCAGCTAAAGGAAACATTCTTAGAACATAAAGCCTAATGTTCTCTAAAAAGTACTTGCAGTAATTTTAGTAGAGCGCTTTTTATCGTTATATCTCATACACCACAAATGTTCTTAAGTTGTTTGTGCTTAAGTTAAAAAACTTAAGCTGTTAAGCTCAAAGTTTATATGGACATTCAAAACAACATTCATAATGTTTTTTGTTTATTAATGAAATGTTAGGGCCATGTTCTTCCAAACTAAACTGTTAGACTTCACCTGGGTCTCCAGGTTGACCAGGATCTCCAGGTAGCCCTGGTGGACCAGGTTCAGCACCAATGACAGCACACACCTTACACAGATCTCCTCGCTGTCCTGTGGTACGAATGAAGAATGACAGCTTTAGGAATTCAGGTATTTGCAATACAGACATTTGTTAAAGGAATGTTTTGGGTTTGTCTGTGCAGTTACATTCAATCACAGCATGTCAGAAGCGTCTGAGAAAATCTCAATTAATTATTAAAAATGAAGCCTGAAACTTGCGGGATATGATCATATATGGTGAGGTTGGTGGATCTCACCTGGTGTTCCAGGACCTCCACGGTTACCCTCAAGCCCTATTTGGCCTTTCGCACCCCTAAACCCTTTTGGTCCCACATGAGCATTGATCTCTGGGAAGAGAACCAGACACACAGCAGAACACAATGATGGTGCACAAGTTGAACACAAGTTGATGTCTTAAGTAATACATTTCTGAGTCTTTATAAAACTGCATATTCCTTACAGATTTTAAAAGTTATTTCTTTTATACCTCCTTTTAGCATCACATTTGTCCTTATAGAGAAGCCAATCCCATAATGCTTTGCAACAAGAAAGCAGTTCATGGGACAGTCACTTTCTCTTTATGATGGTTCTAATGAATGATGTTTATTTTTCATTTATAAAATAAACAGGGAACATTTACTTGGAGTTCCTGGAGGTCCCGGGTCTCCAGGCGGGCCCCGTGTTCCTGGCGGTCCATCACATCCTTTAGGTCCATTGATGTAAGGTGCAGGTTCTCCTCTTTCCCCTTTTATACCCCTGAACCCTGGGGGACCCTGTTTTCCCTGAGGTCCTGGTATGGTACGCCCTGATATATTTGATTCAAAAGAAAGTAAAAAAAACATTTTTGAGTGTGTATGTGTGATTATGTGTGTTTGAGACAGAACATGGATACATATTTACCTGGTGGACCGGAGCCTCCTGGAAATCCAACAAATCCTGGAAAAACAATTAATCTTAGTTAGCAAATGTGACTCTTGTTACTTTTTATTCACGCTTGGCTCATTTTTTATAATTAGCCAACAAGTTTAGCTACACCAGATCAGAATCAATTTTGATTTGCTTGTTTGTTGCAGGTGCTATAAGGGTAAGAGGCATTATTGTGCTACAGAGCATCTGATTGGACAAAACTCTGTGTGGTGCAGGTTGAGTCATCAATGTTTTTGGTTATAAATATGCTAAACATTATTGTCAACTTTTACACTAGGACTGTATTAGCTCTGATAACCTGAATGCAGGTTTAGTTGGTTGTTTTTTTAATACTAACCTTTACTACCTTGAAGGCCAGGAGGTCCTTTTGGGCCGCAAAAACCTTTTTGACCTTTAACAACCTCATTTACTACAACAAACTAAAAATAAAGATCAACATCACTTCGTAAACAGAAATGTTCATTATCTATATTATATACAGATATAGTCACAGATTCTGCATGAAGTTAAATTAATAGTCAATAGATATTTAATAAACACCTCTCCAGGGGGACCAGGGGGGCCACAGTCACCCTTCGGACCCTGAAGAAACACACACACACACACACACACACTGTGAACTGAACTCAGATTGGCTTTCAGCATGCGAGATTAGAGACTCATCATACACCTGTATTAACATACCTGCCCCCCAGCTTCTCCAGTAAATCCTTGAGTTCCAAAATCTCCCCACTCGCCCTGTCAAAGCATCACCTACAGCTGTTTCTGACAGTTGGGTGTCTGGATTGGCTTTTTAAAAGTACGTAACGTGAATCTGACCAATGGACTGTGTGCATTTGTCAGGTGAGGAAACGTGATTGGTCGCATCCTTACCTGCTGGCCGACCTCACCCTGCAGTCCATCCTTCCCCACTTTACCCTGAAAACCAACTTATGGGTAAAACTCAAGCCACAAAAGTAAAAACAGAGAATGACACTCTCTCTCTCTTTCTCTTTCTCTCTCCTTACCGGACCCCCAGGTTCTCCCCTGTCCCCTTTCTTTCCTTTAAGACCAGGAGGTCCACAACGGCCCTGCAGAGCACAGCAAACAGGTCCAGTAAATTGTAATTAAAGTTCTTTGCGATTAAAGTTCTTGTTGATAAATAGCACCCAGTTTACTTACTGGTGCTCCTGTGCAGCCAGGGTCTCCGCGCTCCCCCTGGTCACCCTAAAAACCAGCAGAAAAAGTGTTTTCTCAGAAGACTGTTTTCACAACAGCGCATACGACAGAAAGATGTTTACAGGTAAAGCTGGAGGTGACCTTGGGCTCCTTTGGTCCTTTCACAAATAACTTTACACCTTTGGGTCCTGGTGTACCAGGCAGGCCCCTGTTTCCCTGCAACACCGTGACATATATAATGTTATATAACACCAGCTTATAGTAATGAAGTCCTTATATAAGCACAGCAATACTAACCTTTTCACCTCTAGGCCCAGGTTTTATCAAACTCCAACCCTCAGTTCCCTGTAAAAACACAATAATGTCAGATAAACACAAACTCAGGTTAGCATGAGCTCCGTCAGAACTAACCTTCTCTCCTTGTGTTCCTGGAGCCCCCGGGTCTCCCTGCAGACATCAAACAAACATACAGTCATGATGTTAATACTCTGAATAAACACGGTTTATACACTGAACACTATAAGTTCTATAAAAATGTTTTTGTATCTAATTTGCAGCCTACAAATTGATAGCTGGGATGTTAAGATGAAAACGCTGAATAACTCACTCTCGTGCCTCTACTGCCCTGTGGTCCAATTGGTCCAGGCAACCCTGGTGATCCTTGGTGACCCTGCAGACAACCAATCAGATGACTCGGTCAAAAACACTCTCCAATGAAGAATGAAGAACTCTCTCCAGGATGAAGCTCTTACTTTCTTCCCATTGCTGCCTGGAAGACCAGGAACTTTAAAGCTTTTCTCAGCAGGAGGGAAGTAAAACGTTTGCCCCTAAAAACAATCATAATGTTCAAAGACATTATTAAACACATCTGCATGTATTTCATATTTTACACAGGTATTTTATAAAGAAATGCCACTCAAAACAACTGTAAGGTGAACAGAGTAAAACACACCTTAGGTCCTTGAGCTCCTCTGAATCCCTACAACAGAAGTTAAGAGGTTGGTTTAAGATACATGTAAGCTACACATATTAAGCTTAGCAACATATTTTAAGATCATTTTCATTTAGGTATTGTAGTTTTTTTAATCTACTGTCTATTTCTTTCAAGCTGGGATATTTGAAAGATATCCCGAATAAAGATTCAAACTGAAGAAAGATCATTGTAGAAACGCAGCCAAAACACAAAACTCAAGTGTGTCAAGTGACTTTTATTTTGAAACTGCCATTTCCTTTCATCACCTGTTTCTTGCTCCTGTTTCATTCACACTCATGCACACTTAAAAGGCTCTTTAACATCTCAAAATGTAAATAATTATTATTACAATTATGATAATTATTATTATTATTATTAGGCATGACTATGTTCATGTAGCTACAGTTCAGAACTCACCTGATGTCCAGGAGGGCCAATCCCACCTGTAAATCCTGGAGGACCGGACTCACCCTGGACAAAAACACAGATGACACAGAGATCTCACTTTACTGTGTTAACAACTTAACACAGCAGAGATTATTATACAGGATTCTGTACTTTTGTGCCGTTGCATCCGTGGAAACCAGGAGGACCCCTGGGTCCCTCTTTCCCAGGAAACCCCTGAGAACGAAAACATACTAGTTACAATTAACTGGTTAGTTGGCATATAGTAGTTGGTTTAGCTGGTTGATCATCTCTGCCAAAACAGTTCATTCTGTTCTTTAAAAAACTAACAACATTATTCCCACTGTTAAAGAAGTAAAACGTTACACAACATAACTACACAACCACTCATTTTTCTAGCAGATATTAAAACCTACCGGAAGTCCTGGAGGACCAAAGTATCCTGGCGGCCCCATGATTCCCTAAAGAAGAGAGAGGTGAGGAACTTTTATACTGTAAAGGTCAGAGGTCATACATTCAGATCTACACACATACCCTAGAACCTTTCTGTCCGGACAGGCCTGGAGATCCAGTCTTTCCCTATGTGTAAAAATATTAGATTTGTTCAGATTTTATACTGTATGTATTGTATATTAACAAATAAAGCCATAAACTCCAAAACAAGACTTAAATAAAAGATAAAATAAGACTTTTAACCCAACATAAGCAGACTAGTTTATAGTTGACAGAAGCACACAGTGTTCCTCTATCATAATAAGCTGCACATTCATTCTCTCGGTGAGTGTTTGAACGTTAACACACGTTTGGACCTGGGACTCCAGCAGAACCTTCTCTTCCTTGATGTCCAGGAGCTCCTGGTTCTCCATCTAAGCCTGGAAAACCACGTTCACCCTGAGATGGAAAGATTTTTTTCATGCGTCATCCAGAAAACATGATAAGAGTAACATTTCACAGATTACAGTTACGTTATGTTTGGTTATAAAGATGATAGCAGGTGAACAGCATAGCTGACGGTATCTAAATGTTGCTACACCATTTTTAAGGTCATTGATGTTAGAGGCTGATGTCTGTGAACGTAACCTTGATGATTTCAGAGAGGTATTAGGGCAGCTTCTCTCCTGCTGTACATGCTAATCTGAGCTGGGTTCTAGCCGTTTGGTCTCACTAATGAAAGATGAAGACCAACACATGACACCTGTAATCATTCATGGATAAAAAAGAACTGCCTGTAAAATCAACTGCCTGTAAAATCTACATGGATAAAAAAAAGAAAAGTATTTTTGAACTAAACAACCTCAACAAACTCGACTGATTGAAAGATTTAATGCAGATTTTCAAGATTTTCAAACGTCAACAACACAGACAGCGCTGGTGCACCGACACGAAGGCCGTTCGTCCATCGCTTTCCAAGAGGACCTGAACATCTAAGGGGTTGTGGGCTGTTGGTGGTGTGTCCACAGGTGGCTGGTAAGGTCGATACGGTAAACAGACTGTATTTCTGTGAACATAACATGACAGGTATGCCAAACATATCTGTGTAGAGAAACTTTGTCACTCAGGCAGGTACGTGACTGTTGTTGATAAGTGTTTTGTATCATGAGTTAATCTGATACGGGCACCTGGGTGGCATTTCATATTCATCTCTGTCTCGTAAAGTAGCAATAACCAGTCCACACCTCCACAAAAACACTGTTTTATTCGGGTATGTCAGAGCCAATGACCTGTTGTGTGTGTGTGATGGATTTGCCAGTGACCTTTGCATGTAACACACACAGAGCAGTGGGCAGCTATCATTGGACACTGGGTCACTTTTCCCAGTCAGGTTAAGTGAGAATCAAACCTGCCCAAACTTGGACATGACAACCACATTCAGTCATAATTTACAGATATCAACTTGTCAATTGGTACCGAAGACTTTTACCAGAAGGGGGCAGCACTTACATTTGCTATATAGGGCAGAACAGCTCTGTACTGTAGATTCATTTTAAGTACTAGGTCTCTTTTATTATATATATATATAGTGTGTGTGTTGATATTGTATTACCGCATCGCCTTTAATTCCATGGCAGTCACACTGAGATTTTCCACTGCAATCACAATCCTGCAAGAAAAACAACACACACATGCATAAAATAATACATGTACTAACGCTATATACTACATACATATACAACGCTTTACGTTGTTTCAGTGTTATTTAACTACTTTGTAGTTTCCATGATGTTTGAGACGCAAGCACACTTTCTCGCTCCAGCCTCAATCCCACAATCCACCTGGATAACATGACATTTGTAATCAAATGCAAATCATTTGTGGTTTGTTTGTAGTAACAATTTCATAATGTTGTGTTGGGATGTTGGTTCATTTGTTCAGCAGAGAAGCGTCGCATAAAGACAGAATTAGCAGCTGTAACATTTACAGACTTACATCTGTAACCTCAGCCGTTTAATTTGATCAGATGGATAATTTTCATTCTTTCTCTAGGTTTATTTTAATAGCTAGCATTACTACTAATAATAGTAATGCTAATAAATAAAACTTTGCTGTATAATTTGACAAACGTGATATTTACCTCAAAGTTTCTGATTGTGTACTGACATAAACTGACTGTAAAATAATCTGAATTAGAAGCTCTGGACTCTGAGTGGACCTGTGCTATCAGCCGAACCCCTGAACTCACTGAGACACAACAGTCTCCTGATCTCAGATCAGTGAGGGTTAAGAAACTGGGGCAACTCTTGTCAGAACAATGTCTGGTGGTGTGTGTCCGGTGTTGTTCTGGTGCGGTAAACAGACACACTGTGATCAGATACACAATCTGTGATACACAATCTTGAGTACACGAGTTGTTTGGGTTTTAGCGAGTGTGCAACAATAACAAAAACAGAGTGATAAACAAATGCTACTGTGAGCACACATGGACATTTTCCTTGGAAAATGTGATAAGGATTGTGATTCAGAAATATGGATCAAAACAGGATCCGATTCAGCTTATGTGTAAATAGAATGTGATTTATTTGTGCTTTGTGTCTGCGGGTGTGTGTGTGTGTGTGNAACTCTGGTGAGTGTGTTTGCACATGTGGAGGAAAGTGAAAGTGAGCGTGGTTGTGTTATCAGTTGTGACGGATCTGTAGTTCTGCAGAATCAGTTCTCAAAGCAGATGCCACAGCGCAGATAAGCAGGATAACAGCAGCATCAGATACACACCTGCGCTTGTCTGCAGAACCTGAGAATGTTAACATGCTAACACGTTCATGCGCCAAACCACATTCGTATGAATGGGAGTCTTTAAAGACACAAGTGACACAGCACAATTTGTAAAGGAAAATGGGTCACTGAAAGCAGACATTTTTGCATGCATATCTGTTTACTAACACAGAGGAAATAACAGAGACTATGTTTAGTTCTGATTGTCCAGAATGAGGTGAGCTGTAATATAAAACATAAGTTTCTGATGTCACTATTAAAACAAACATCATTGTAGGCATACGGTATTTGCCTAAAGCTTTATTCCTTTAAATGTTACAGTGCTCTCTGAATGACCTTTGAGTTCCATCTAAATACCCTGGTAAACAAATTTGTCAATTTCATTTAGTGTGAAGATGAAGTTCTGATGAACACATGCTGTGGAGTCTGCAGACTGAAGCACTCGCAGATGCCCTCAGCCTCCACACAGGTGAACTCAGGTAAAGACAGATCACACACAGATGCATCACTCTTTATACAATCTGTCACAACCAAAACAAGATGGTTCCACTTAAAATGAGAAAAGAGTGTGAAATGGGAAATATTTCACGTTTCTTAGCAGAATCATCCACACACACAAACACACACATGACTTTTATACGGTCAGGAAAGTAAATGCAGTGGGTCTAGAGTCTCAATAAATCACCCAAGGGTGAGAATCAGCCCTGCAAGCCTTGTGTGTAACTCTTACTGTAAATACACACATAAACGTCCCTGTTCACCTTTCTGTTGCATGGATCTCTTTTTTACACATAAACATGCAGTACAGTCCAGGTTTCAGGTTGTTAGGCACAGTATTTATTACACTCACCCCCTTAGATACCGCCGGCGTCAGTCCAAACAACAACAACAACGCGCAGAATGAAGTTGGCAGTAGTAACCATGAATCCATTTTCGCGTGCGTAACGCGCACTTCTCCCCCGTCACCTCCGCACCTGTAAGATCAGCAAAACTCTCCAGATGCGCCTCCAGCTCCCCGGCGCGCATCTCTCACATGGAGCTCCAGCCTCTGCGAATCACTTCTGAATGAATGAACGCGCAGAGACGCAAACAGCGGGTTGTGCCGGGTGGCGTGTTTGCGGTTTTGCGCAACGTTTGCGTTCATTGCGCTTTGGATGTAGGTGCGTCCCGTAGTTTATTACGTCACAGGAGGCGCAGCGCCGGCCTCCTGTGACGAAAAGTTTGCGAAAGTTTGCGGAGTGAGTCGCGTGTGTTTGTCTGCGTTTGGCTGGTTTATTACACGCGTAAAACCGGTGGCGCTCCGGGGCACAGCAGCAGGTGAGACGCATCTTCACCCGTTCAGTCTGCAGGTTGCTTGTCATTGAACGTTTGGGTGACATGTTGTAGCTGAAGGTTGTTTTGTTTAGTGCGCGTTTCTCCATCACCAGTGCACACTTATTTGTGGTTAGGGTTACTTATAAGTGTACTTGTGGTACAACTAGCAAAGTGCAGTTTTGCATGTTGTTGTTTTAAAGTTGAGATTTTAAATGGATGTTGGTTTGCGTCTGTCCTTACGACACATTTCGCCCTACAGCGTCACCAAATGCGCAAATACGCATCATCATTGTATTTCATTTATCCGCACCTGTTTGTACGCAGACTTTGATTCATGTCACATCTTCAGGGCGCTTAACTTAAAACTATCTGAGAGTTAATGCTGAGCTAAAGGTTCAGGGTTCGAGCACTTCTGTTGTCCATAGCAGAAATAAAGAGTAGTTTTATCAGTGGGTTTGCTAGACTATAAAAACATGTCTGTGTAATAACTGTTTGGTGACATTTAACATTAGGTCAGTGTCTGAGTTACCCTGGAGTGATTGGATGTTCATCCATAATGATTCATTATAATGATCATTTTAATAATCATAATGGCGTGTTTGGACGCATCTGGCCATCAGAAGGCTGTAGTTCCAGCACTGGTTTTGTTGTATGATGGTCTCCACACTCTGCAGTGGGTGAGGAGTCTGTCCGTCTGATCCCACCTGCGTCTGATCCCATCAGTCTGATCCTGTGGAGACACTGAGTGATGTCTGAGGTCATCAGACTCCGCCTACATTTCTGGTAAGTGTCTCTGTTGTCCTGCAAACAACATATTTGCACATTTTAAAACAAGGTTTGTAAAAAAGCACAAATAGTTATAACCTTGAATTCATGCATAAGCCATGAGTTGTAATTACTCAAATATTATATTTCAGTGTTGTGTGTTGGACAGGTCATACTCTTATAAAACATACATTTATATTTGTCTAATAAATTAATTTTAAAAATGGGAAACATACAGTGTGTGTCTAAGCTTTTAACCCTGTAAATAACTTCCTGCAGGTGTGTTTTATGGGCACATGTGACGATACAGACAGCTTTGGGGGTGAGTTTACTGTTATTTTGTTTAATGTACGTAAGCAGGAGGTTTCTCAATAACGTTAAACACTTTCTCTATTTAATTTCACACACAAACTCATCTCCTGATTTAAGACCATGAATCTTTCTTTGAGTGTCACATAAGGGATCAAAAACACATGCAGGGTGTCATTTCAGATGCTGTTTATCAGCAGATGCTGTTTTTAATTGTCAGGCGGTTTCTAGGGTTCAGGGGAATCCGGGTTCTGTTCTGTTGTCTGTATACACACATGCGTTTCTGTTCCGGTCCAGTGATGAGAATGAAGTTCCTCAGAAACTCTGTCAGACATCATCTCTGATCTCAGCTGACAGAATCCAAACACAGATGGATACAGAAATAACTGATGAGGGCAGATGGGTGGAGATCTTCGTCTCCATCGTTTCTTCACTAGAACTGAAGACGACATGAGGAAGGACAGATAATCTCAGAAGATACAGCACATCGTCTGCATCAAGGAATTCAGTCGTCTTACTCGTGTAAATGGAGCCAGAGAAGAGAGTTTTACCAGCCGATCACAGCGAGGGCCAGTCTGACCACTAGCAGAAAAATTGTTTAAATGTGTTAAATGTGTTTTTCACATGATGACCAATAATATTGATGACAATGAATAATATCAAAAATCTATTTAATAATGTTGTACTGATGTATGACCAGATTTTGTTGTTGTTGTTGTTGTTGGAACGTTACAGAACCGAGACTGTAAAATGACTGTGAAATATGTTACAATTAAAGTGTACATTTAACTACAATTACATTTAACTTCATGGCAGATGAATTTGTTAGTGGTCAGACTGAGATGTGATGGGTCAGTGTTTAATGCTTCATGAAACCCTGTTTTTGTGAGAACACACTGAACATGTGCATGATAAACATGTTTGTGAAAGAATAGAGTCTGATTGCAAGTGCAGTTTATCTCGTTCTCTCTCCTTGTGCCCAGAGTACCTCAACAAATAACTCAACAAATCCTCTATCCTTCTAAACCTCCTTTACAGATATCCTATCTTTCTTCTGTCTCTCTCTATCTCACATGAGGAGTTAACTGATGGTCTCTCTCTTTTTTATTCCTAATTGTTAGGGAAACGTTTTACAACCTAAAAGTGTTAGCTATTAATAATGTTAATATAACTCTTCATTCATCATGGTTGAACTTCACCATAGAGCTTGTAAACCCTATTATTAGTTAAATGACTTTAAACGTGTGTGTGTGTGTTCTGTGTGTTTGTTTCAGGGGGATAAGAGTGAGTTGTGTGGTGGGCGAGACTGCACTGTGTGCCAGTGTTTTCCCTCCAAAGGTGAAAGTGTAAGTGAATTACTACATCAATTCTGACATAATGACATTATAGTGATTTTGTGAAAAACATGCAAAAATGGTCATATATTTGATGGCCAGGAGGATCGAATCACAGTGAAAGATAATAAAATATACGTATCTTCTCTCGTTTCCAGGGGCCTCCTGGTCCCCCAGGTCAGCAGGGTCCTAAGGGCCCCCCAGGTTTTCCAGGCATTCAAGGACTTCCTGGTTCAAAGGGTCAACCAGGGATCATTGGATTCCCCGGTGTGATTGGACCAAAGGGAGAAAAGGTAAATGCAAACACATACAAACTGTCCTGTAACTCCATACAAAAAATACTTATTTTGGTTTGAATTGTTTTGTGTAACAGGGCTTTCAAGGAGAAATAGGCCATCTTGGTTTAGATGGTGTGCCTGTGAGTAACAATCATTTACTGTTTAAACTGTATGACCATGCAGTCTGAATGAACAAAGACTGGGGGCTAAAATGGCCCAGACAGTTCAAATGTACGTATTGTTTGATCTGTACCAGTTAACTTACATCTGACGTGTTTGATGCTCCTCTAAAGTTGTGCTGTATGAGGTTATATGTGGATGTGAGCGATCACACCTCTGTGTCTGTGATACAGGGTCATCCTGGGCCCGGGGGTCTTCCTGGACTTCCAGGAAAGGATGGATGTAATGGAACCAGAGGAGATCTTGGGCTGGACGGAGAAATAGGTCCAACTGGCCTTCCAGGACCTGAGGTATGCCTCAGTGTTTCCAAACCCTGTGTGAGGCTGACAGAAGAACCACTTCCTGTCCGCTGGAGCTGTGCATTATTAAAGTTGTCATACGTTATTCAGTCGTTTTTCACCCTAAGGTCCACGTATCTTATTTTATTCATCTTATTTTAGCATATTTAGGCAACAGCGCTGAGTGTTTTTCTCCAGTAAATGTAGACATGAAGGTTTGATATTGAGGCAAATGTAATTTAAATCTTTGCCAAGCCTGGGTGACATTAATACAGAACCACAAACATGCATGTTTTATTTTTAGGGTTTGCCTGGAACAAAAGGAGTTAAAGGAGACGTCGCTTATAGAACCATATACATGCCCGGAGAACCTGTATGTAGGAACTCTGATATTGTGACAGCACTATATATATATATATATATATATCTTTTATGTATCTTTATCTTTCAATCTGCACTTTTTCTCAGGGGTCTGATGGACCACCGGGACCTCCTGGACCACAGGTACTGAAAACACAACAGCATCTCCTAAAATAAGCTCTTGGTATCATATGTAGATGCACAGTCTGTGTTTGTTCTGTTTGTTCATCTGTGTAAAGGGTTTGAATGGAATGACTGGCCTGCCAGGTTTTCCTGGTTTAGGGGGACAGAAAGGATTCAGGGTGAGTGAAGCGTGTTTTCATGAGATGTTCCTATAGTTACATTAGTACACACTGGCATAACCAAAACTTAAAAATAACTGCTTTAAACTCATTCTTAACTTATTAAACCAATTGTGATGTTTGACTTGATTACCAACCATCTCTCTCTCTTTCTCTCTCTCTTTTATTTGTCTCTGTCTTTTAGGGCTCACAAGGTCCAACTGGTCAAAGAGGTCCACCGGTTAGTTCTGCTGGCTTAAACCCCATCATCCAAACACAGTCACCCACTGCTGAAATGATTGTTGCTGTGATTGCAATCCCTCAACCGGCCTGAAGCAGCCTCAGACTGAACTGTTACAGCGGGACATTTTGTCCCTAACTGAGGCTCATTTTTGTGTTTATCACTTCATCTGTACATGATGTAAATGTTTCGTATCTGATTGTGCTGCAGGGACAGCCAGGAAGATCAGTGCCTGGACCCAAAGGAGAGGAGGTGAAATCGCTGCGCTGTCAGTTAATGTGTTAAAGATGGATGGATGGATGTTTGAGGGTCTCCATCCTGCGTCTCTTTCAGGGGGATGAGGGTCCAATCGGTGATCCAGGTCCATTTGAGCTAGTGGAGCCCAACCCAGAAGACTGCATCAAAGGAGATAAGGTCAAATCTCTGACTGTCAATAACACTGCTGTACTTAACACTGCTGTACTTAACACTGCTGTACTTAACACTGCTGTACTTAACACTGCTGTACTTAACACTGCTGTACTTAACACTGCTGTACTTAACACTGCTGTACTTAACCAACTGATGGTGCTACAGTGTTACACTAAGTTTGTTATCTTATTTGTAAATGTTTGTAGGGAAGTAAGGGGGAAAAGGGATTTTGTGGACAACCTGGGCCAGATGTAAGTATTAGCGTGTGTGTGTGTATTTTAGCTGTATATTTTTATTGGCTTATGAATATTTTATTGGCATGTATGTTGTGTTTACTCATCTGTGTTTGTGTCTCAGGGTTATGTTGGAGATTCAGGAGTGAAAGGAGACAAAGGTTCGCTTGGTTTTTTTGGACCCAGAGTAAGAAGCCATTGTCCAAATACTCAACAAACCAACCAATCATAATTCTTCATGTAGATGTTGTAGCTGGATGGTAACGCAGTGTGTTTATAAATGATCACAGGGTCTTCCTGGCTATCCTGGTCAAACTGGTGTTAAAGGCTGTAAGGTACAGTTCAAGTGTGTGTGGTTGACAATGCATTGATACAGTTTTGGGTTACAGTCTTATACAAATGCTAATGATGATGCTAATGTTCTGTTTGTGTTAATATTTTGGTTTCAGGACAGTGTTCACAGTTGAATGTTTTAATTTCTGTTATGTGTTTGTGGGTTAGGGGCATCGGGGTGAAACTGGTCTTCCTGGTCTGTATGGCAACCCAGGATTGAAGGTCAGACTCTTATTCTTCTGAACCAGTTGCAGATGAAATGATTCTGTTTATTAAACCTGTGTTTGATCATGGAGTTGGTGACGCCGCTCGTGTGAATGTGTGGCAGGGGTTTCCTGGTGAACCTGGACCTAAAGGACAACTGAAGTACTGTAATAACAATATTAAAGGTGATGTTCATATAACGGCACACGCTGCAGAGATCTGTAATTATAATTTACAGAGTCTTGTCTGTGAGCCGAGTTCTTATAGAACTACAATATGAGTTGCCCTGTTGTTTTGTGTTCCAGGATTGTGTGGAGATCCAGGTTGTCCCGGTCCAGCCGGATCACCCGGTGACAGAGGGCTTCTGGGTTTGCCTGGCCCACCCGGAAAACCTGGAGCCACTGTGATAGGTGTGTGTCTCTGCGTGTGTGTGCGCGCGTGTGTGTGTGTCTGTTTTTAACGGGTGTCTCTGTTGTTAGGTAAGATGGGTGACTGTGGATTCCCGGGTCTTGATGGGCTCCAAGGAGAGAAGGGAAACCCAGGAAGAGCTTGTTCTGAGACACCGGGTGAGTGCATCCAACATTAACCTTTATTTTACAAAAGACAGAGAAAATGTGAGACGCTTGTTTGTTTGTTGTAACATGTTTGAAAACCTCTTGCAGGGGAACCTGGGAAACCTGGTCCTCCAGGACCTAAAGGAAAGCATGGAAATCCTGGCAGTCCTGGTGATTAGAAGCTACATTTTCATTTTAAACTGTGTTTTAAAGGTTTTAATGGTAGTGCTAATGAACCCTTAAGCATGTTTTGACTCGCTAGCCTGTGTAATTTGTTGTGGATATTATTGGTTATGTGTGTGTCAATGAAGTCACTGTGTGATTGTTTAAAGCATGTTTTTTGTTTACATATGACATCATTATCCACCTGTTGTGATGTGATCATTGCTTGTCGAGTCCACAGGCTGTGGTAAGATCTTATACCTGTCACATGTTACCAATATATTATCCACCACTTTACTGTGTCAACATGAGTGAAACAACATAAATGCACATAGAATTATGACTTTGTTCTTGTTATGTGATATTATGTGAAATAATGAACACGTGGTGCTGAGGCTGTATCTGTGTTCAGGGTATTACTGTGTTAATGGTGAGCGAGGAGAGTCTGGCCTGCCCGGAGAGAGAGGACCCTGTGGAGTACCAGGTGTTCAGGGGAAGAGAGGTGTGTTCTGATGGAAACATGATAGATTCTGATCCTGCTTCAGCCAAAAGAAATCTGAGGCTTCTCAATATAATTGTTTTCCTATTTGAAATGTGTGTGGTGTGTTTTTCTGTCCTTTAGGGGCAGCAAAGCATCTCCAAGTAGAAGCACATGTGTCAGTTTTTCTGTGTTTTTCAGGTCCTGATGGGCTTTGTGCTTGTGGGCCCCCTGGTGATTACCCGGGCCAGCCTGGACCTCCAGGACTGCGAGGTAATCCTGGTGACCCCGGGCAAGAGGGATTCCGGGGTCCGACTGGTGATGTTGGCCCTGTTGGAAAGAGGGGAGCAGATGGTTCTCCAGTATGTAAACCAGATTCAAACTGTGTGTGAACCCACAAACGTACACTGTGTGAATTTGCCTGTGTATGAAGGTTCGGGTTTGTGTGATGTTCACAGGGTTACCCAGGTTTCAAAGGTCCCAGAGGAATGAAGGGAGAGAAGGGCGAGGTTGTGGTGTTGAGAGCAAAGGGTGATGCACATTAGCATTTTTATGCTCCAGTTTCATGTGGGTTGCAAATGGATTTTGGTCGTTGACTGTTGCTGTTGTGTCTGTTTGAAGGGGTGAAAGGAGACAGAGGTTCTGCTGGCCCGTTTGGTGCACCTGGATGCAATGGGGAGAAAGGGGCTAATGGGAAAAGAGGCAGTCCTGGAAATCCTGGACCTCTGGTCAGTCACTCTGAGTTCTTTGTCTTATTCAGAAACTGTGGAGAAAAGACTGGGTTTATTGTAACTGGTAACTCATGGAGAGATCACCGTCACATTGGATGTTCTTAGTGCATTATGGGGTGTATGGTTGCCGTGGCATCATTTATCTCCTCATACCTGAGGTTTATGGTGCATTTGTTTGGCAGAGAATGTTGGGAACTCTGGGCAGCAGTGGCTGTTTATAGCCACGCGATGGCGCCACTGAGGTGCTTACTGGGTTTTTATATCTGTGTCCATTCCTCAGACTCTGAGCTGGAGATGTAAACAAACGCAGAGCAATGCCTGAATAACATTGTGCTGGCAGTCATGTTTGCAGTCTGTTGTTCTGCATTTGTTTTACTGTAGTTTACATTAAATACACTGAACAATTAAAAATGTAACAGTTGGGGCCTGTTGCACATTTTTCTGAGCTCCTCTACTGTCAGCCTCACTTACATATGGTTGTGTGCTATAAAAACTCATATTATTAAATGGTCATGACTTTATTTATGTTATTAACATTTGTTTTTCCAGGGAGATAATCTTGTTGGTTTGCCGGGTGATAGAGGTTGTAAAGGGTTGAATGGTGTGAAAGGCACCAGAGGTCCTACTGGTCCTCCTGGTCCATGTATGATGGGGGCAGTTGGGCATCGGGGGCAACAAGGAGACCCGGGACCCCAAGGTCAAACTGGCCCCCGGGGTCCTAAAGGAGCCCGAGGTAAAAGTCAGAATCTTATGTTGAGGTTTAAATTATATATGAAAAATTGCTATGTTTGGAAAAATGTGAATGTTTCTTCTGCCAGGTGATGCCAGTAAACCCTGCAGTCCTTCCAAACCTGGAGATCCTGGTTGCAAAGGCTTGCCTGGTGTTCAGGGTAAACATTTCAAAGGTCCCAGCAGTCACAGGCAAGATGTTACAGGAAAACATTTACATTATATTTTTTCAGGTGATAGCGGAAAATGTGGCGATCCAGGATTTAGAGGGCAAGACGGGCCAAAGGGTCCGAAGGGTGTAAAGGGTGACCCTGGAGTCTGCGGACTTACGGGTTGCAGAGGTAACCAGTGTAACAATCTAAAAAAATGTGTAGTTGTGTTTTTTTTATTTATTTCTAATGTGCGCAAGAATATATGCACTTGAAAAATGTTGATAATCTAATATTTGTGCTAATCTAACATAGGTCCAGATGGACAGCACGGAGATCCGGGTGACACTGGCCCTGATGGTAACAGTTTTGAGGGCTTATCAGGAACACCTGGTAACCGTGGACCCCAGGGTCTGAAAGGGTCTTTTGGAGACTCCGTCGCTGGGGCTCCTGGACAAAAGGGCCCCTACGGCCTGCCGGGAAAACAGGGCCCAAAAGGTATCCTTGGACCTCCCGGACCAAAAGGACTAAAAGGTGCTACAGAAAATATTAAACGTTGGGTAATACCTTGTATAAAACTGTAGGATTTTAGGAAACTGTAGAATGTCTATTTTTTAGGAACTGAAGTTTACAGTGTTTGATTTTTGTATTTCTGCAGGTTCATGTGGTATCCCTGGACTACATGGTAAAAAAGGACAAAAGGGGGTAAACGGTAACATAGGACCACCTGGTTGCCCGGGTAACAGACCAGACAAGTGTGATAAAGGAGAGCTGGGGCCACCGGGCAAGACCGGACCACCTGGATGCCCTGGTACACGAGGTGAGTAGAAACTACTGCATAAACTATATTACCTGTAATGTTAAAGTAACTGTTTGCTTAATACTAATTTTCAGTGTTTTATCAGTGTTAAGTTACAGCATCAAACGTTAAAAAAGCAAAACATCTTATTAAAGACACTCAGTTTAGAAAACTGCTGTATAAATGTAAATGTTTGCAGGCATGAGTTTAATATAACGGTTTAAGCTTGTTCATGTGTTCTGTGTGTGCATGTGTGTATCAGGTGATCCTGGAGAAAAGGGGTCACCTGGGGAATTAGGACCTCCGTGCATCGGAGACAAAGGACACTGTGGAAACCCTGGTAAACCAGGATGTCAAGGGTTTCCTGGACTTCATGGGCCTTCAGGGCCCAGAGGGGAGAGCGGGTGTCCTGGACGAAATGGATCAAAGGGTGAAATCAAGTTCTGGACATAAAACAAACCTGCGTCATGTGATTTTATTTTTTGTATATATTTTTTTATATTTTTTGATTTTATTCTTGTATATCAGGTTTGCCTGGATTCCCTGGACAAACCGGCTGTGTTGGCAACCCTGGACAGGCTGGTCCTCCAGGGGCCCCTGGACTAAAGGGTAAAAGGGGGCTGAATGGAGATCCAGGTCTCCCAGGATCAAACGGATGCAAGGGCCAGAAAGGTATTTCAAAACACTTCACTGCACTGTCAGTTAAAATGTTAAAAGTGTGTGTTGAACTTCACTGAGTGCCGTTGTGACTGTTTCCTGTTCATTGCAGGATGCATTGGGCCTCCAGGGCTCCCGGGTAACACCGTTCCAAATCTAGTGAAAGGCCAAACGGGGCCACCAGGATCTCATGGACAGATTGGTCCAACTGGGGAAAGGGGTAAAATTCAGCATGAAGTCTGTTACACTAAAATGGATCAATTTAAATCCAAAATGTGCTGAGAGTTTTTAGGACAGAAGAACCACATGAGAGCTTTGGGTTTAATCTCTTATTTATCAGGTGATAAAGGAGAATCAGGTCCTCCTGGACAACCAGGGTTTCCGGGCCTTAATGGACCTCGTGGGTGTGAAAGTGGAAAATGTGGACAACCAGGAGTCCCTGGACAACCTGGTGCCCCTGGAAAACCTGGGAAACGGGGACCAGCAGGGATTGTGGGATGTCCTGGAAAGATTGGTGAATCAGTGAGTACATGATCTTGTTTTATAGAATTAAAGAATTTATTCTTTCTAATTACTTTATTATATTTGTTGTTGGTGCTTTTAAGTGGATTTAAAAATAGACACTGTACATAAATACAGGCTTATATTGATCTGCAGACCTCATTATTATCTAACTGTTGTTTGCAGGGTGACCCTGGATTGACTGGTATGCCTGGAAGTCCCGGTTGTCCTGGTTCTGAAGGACCTAAAGGTGCAATCCTGTGTCCTGATCCGACCCGTCCTTTAATAAACGTGACCTTCATGTCCTTAAACCCAGCCTCATTCTTTTGAGTCTTAGTCTGGGGGAACATTTTGTGGAATTATAATGTAAAAAAATCTCACCTGCATTACCTGGGGGTTTATATAAAAACAATTATTATGAATTTCTCTGTATGTTAGATCTGTTTTGTGCAACAGATCCTTGTTCTGTCTTGAACAGGTGATAAAGGAGACTCTGTTTGTGGACCCGGAGTAACAGGTGTACGGGGGCCACCTGGAGAAAATGGCCTGTCAGGTGTAAAGCTCTCCATGTTTACTTACTGTACTCCACACCTGTTATCAGTTTAAGATGGTTTAGTTGCTCTAGATGTCAGAATTTATAGGTTTCTTTTCCACAGCACCACCGGGTTCAAAGGGAGACATTGGTGACCTGGGCCCTCAGGGGCCAGAAGGGCTCTGTGGTCCACCTGGACCACCTGGAGGTACCGGCCTGTGTGGACCCAGAGGTACAATGTCCAACATTAAACTGTGAAATACTTCACAGTCCATAATTCTTTCTAGTGGATAGGAAGGTTTCTGTATCAGTGATGTCTGCTTTTTAGGTGTGACTGGGCCCCCGGGTCCCTGTGGAAGGTGTGGTACAAAAGGCCCCCCGGGACCACCTGGTGCACCAGGTCCTAAAGGAAACAGAGGAGACACTGGCCTTAAAGGTGTGAATACAAATTATTAATACCTGTGATTTCAGTCACGTAGAAACATCATACTAATTTAAAGAATAAACAAATGATATTATGAACAATCACCAATATAAGAATTGTGAAAGAAAAAAAGAAAAAAGATAATTTAGGAAGAATAATTTTTTTTTACCAATAATGTAAACATTCATAAATACATTTGTTTGCTTGTAGGATCCCTGGGGCCTCCAGGACTCTTTGGGCTGGACGGGCTGCAGGGGTTAAAGGGTGAAAAGGGCCCACGAGGTGAGATCTTTGCTAAGTGTCTGTGTGGCTGATTTTTAATAAAAGAGATACTTGCACTTGAGTTGTGAGGTTTTAATGATCTGCTACTATCCTACACTTCTCATTCAGGGTCGAGTTTAAAGGGTGGAGTTGGAGCTTCAGGGCTGACAGGAGAGAAGGGTATTAGAGGAGATCCTGGGTTGCCCGGCACATCATCAGAAGGTGTCCGAGGTCCTAAAGGGCAATGTGGTGTTCAAGGTACTTGTACACTCCAGGATCTTTAGTGATGACTGTGCATGAGTTGTTTATTTCTTGCTTGTAAGACCCTTATATATAAATTGGTCACTGGAATAAAATAAAGTTGTTTGCAAAAAACATTTTCATGAGAATCACAATATATGAACAAATAAACTAAATCATTCTTTCCCTATTTGTCTCTGTAGGAGAACCTGGTTTAATGGGCCTTCCTGGTGTTCCTGGTGAAAACTGTGCAAATCCTAAAGCTGGACAGTGTGGTGAGCCTGGTGACCCGGGACCGAACGGACCACCAGGTGTGTGTGATCATCTGGAGAAGAACTAAAGAATGAACCAATGTGTTGCGTTACATTGTGTTTCTCTGTTCCAGGACCCATGGGAGAGATGGGAGCACCAGGCAGTGTGATCCTGGTTTGTGGTGATAAAGGGGACCCAGGTGCCCCTGGGCCACTGGGCTGTAAAGGAGATAAAGGGGTCCTGGGCCCCAGTGGACTTCCAGGATGTCCGGGCCCAAAAGGGCCAAAAGGTGGGAACTAATTTAGTGGGGTTAATGGAGACCTGAGCTAATCATTTTGTGTATTTATTTTTATAAACTTCTGATATATCAAAGCAAACTTAGTATAACAGAGATAACAAACTCATAACAGAGCTCTCAGGAGCTTATATATTTATATATTATTTATATATAAATAAACATACTGCACAGGTGAAAGAGGACAGTGTGGACTGTTGGGCCATCCAGGACCCCCTGGCCCCCCGGGTGACTGTGGGTCCCCGGGACCCTGTGGTTCAAAGGGAGAGAAAGGAGTGTCAGGTTGAGTCCCTGAATCATACATTCAGCTCGGTCTCAACCATCTTACAGATCAATCAGTCTTTTTCTTTCTTTGAACTGCTGTAGGTCAGAAAGGAGAACCTGGGACTGTCAAACCTTGTAGCCCCCCCTGCGCTCCTCCACAGGGTGCAGCTGGTCCTCGTGGTCCCTGTGGGCCAGACGGTATCAAGGGTCCACCTGGATCACGTGGCTATAAGGGTCTGCAAGGTATGTATGTGCACACTGCTATTTGAGAGAGAGAGAGAGAGAGAGAGAGAGAGAGAGAGAGATTAAGTTTTATTATGGGGACATTATGGGACAGTGTGATTTTTTTTTTTAAAAAAAACTCATGGTAAGTCAATAAACTGCACATCAATACTGTGAAATGCTGTGTTGAAGGCATTGTCTGATTTGAACCTGGTCCTGCTCAGGTTTGAAGGGCCCAGATGGAGCTCCAGGACTCAAAGGACAATCTGGGACAAAAGGATTTAAAGGAGCACCTGGAAGCGTCGGAGACCCAGGTCCTAGGGGGCCACCGGGATCGATTGGTGCGTCCATAAAACAAACTTAACTTAGTTCTCCATTTAAAGCAATATTTGAACATTTAGTTTTTCACACTGAGCTTTTATCCACAGTGTTAATTAACACATCCTTTAACACCAGGACGCCAAGGACCCCCCGGTGATCCGGGTCCTTCTGGTGAAGTTGAGGAGGTGGTCTCTGGTTTCCTGTTGGTGGTTCACAGCCAGTCAGAAGTTGTGCCTTTATGTCCATACGGCCTGACCCAGTTGTGGGAGGGATACAGCCTGTTGTACCTAGAGGGTCAAGAGAGGGCACACACACAAGACCTGGGTATGGGGTTAACACACACTTTGTAGTGTACAGTCTTACTGTGTGCTGTTCTACAGTTTATCTGATGATGCTACACAAACGCTGTGTGTTCCCTCATCAGGTCAGGCGGGTTCATGTGTGCGTATGTTCAGCACAATGCCGTTCTCCTGCTGTAATATGGACACCTGTGACTATGCGAGCCGTAATGACAAATCCTATTGGCTGTCTACCACGGCCTCAGTTCCCATGAAGCCTCTGGAAGGGCCAGATATTCGGCCACACATCAGCAGGTGTGTGGTGTGTGAAGCCCCGTCACCAGTCATCGCCATACACAGTCAGGAGGCGTCTGCACCACACTGCCCCCCCCTGTGGAGAACTCTCTGGACGGGTTATTCATTCCTTATGGTAAGTAGGCCAAACAAATGACTGTTCCAAACCCTAGTATGCATCCTATCTAGACAGTGTTTTGGCATCATAGACACCTTCACAATGCAAAGCTGTTCTGAGTGTGCTGGCTTTTAAGGGTCCTCATAATAAATAATAATAAATAATAAGGTGCTTCACCATGCCATATAAGAACCATGTTTGGCTGTATGAGTCCATAAAGAACCAATAACATCGGCAGAACCTTTCTGTTTCACAAATGAAATGGTTCTTTTAAGAACCTTTCAATGAATGTTTTCCAGGAAACCAAATGTTTTCTCTATAGTATCGCTGTGATTAATGCAAAGTTTCTTCAAATTCTCCAATGATCATGTGACGTCATCTTGTGTTCCAGCACACAGGCTCAGGGGACGAGGGGGGGGGACAGTCTCTGACATCAACAGGAAGTTGCCTGCATGACTTCCGCAGTCAGCCGTTCGTGGAGTGTCAGGGGCCGCGCGGCACCTGTCATTATTTTGCCACAATCTACAGCTTCTGGCTGATTAAAGTGAGCGGAGAGGGTTTCAACGTGACGCATCACAGTACCGTCCTGAACAGTGAGGAGCAGAAGCGCAGCAGCGTCAGCCAGTGCAGCGTCTGCATGCGGGACACGTCGCTGCATCTGAGAATGCATGTCAACAGGCTGAACTCTGGATAATCCCACCTGCTTTACGTCATTAAAACCACACTAACATGCTGTATTCCACTGTCCATGTTCACAAGGCATGCAGACAGACCTCCAAAGCAGTTGTTTGTTTTCAGCATTATTTTATATGTAAATGTGTTGCACTTTTTCTGCTTTGCTTTATTTTTTTATTAAATGTCAAGAGTATTTATTTAATTACAGATTATTTTGTGCTTTTTTGGAAAATGAGTTATCTTAACACAGGAGAAACATGTTTATGTGTCTGGTTTGATAACAGCTGGTTAAATGTTTGGACGTGTCTGTACATGGAAGTTTTGTACTGTTGCACCTTAATATAGAAGCCATGCTAACACCCATAAACAGACAAACATTGTTACATTTTGCCAGATTTTTACATTTAATACTCAAGTTACATTTTACTGTAGTTAAAAATTGTGGTTTTTGTAACAATATGCAATAACGGGGGAAATCATTTCTCTCAGTCTAGATGCTGAAAACTTTATTACTTTGTTCTGTATTTTAACAGATATTTTCATAAAACTTAAAAGCCAGTATTTTTCTTACAAGGACAGCAATAGTAAATATACACTTTACTGTTTACTGCTGAACAGTGTCTGAACTGAATACGCTGGCATTTAAACACTGGCTGTAATGGTAGCAGATTAAAAGATCATGTGAACACATTTCTTAAAGTGAAAGACTGCATTTTTGCTGGAATTATTTGTGGACTATATAAAAAAATATAACAAATGTATTTACTTGATATAAATGTGAGTGTAGCTTCCAACAATATCCAAACAGTCAATAAAATATTCAAAATGAATTTATCTCTTTTTGTTTGTACATTCTTCTACTTTTACACACTTAAATATTATTCTTTTGGGGTCCCAAAGCTTTGTATTTAAATACTTTTGGTTAAGACACAGGAATTTTTAACATGGTTAAAAGAAAACCTTATAATTTGTTATAAGATAAATAGTCTGTGCTGATTGGTCAATACAGCCTTACACTATATGTAACATGCAAAACACCTGTTTATCCTGCTAATTAGTCTTGTAACAAATCCAAAATTATTTAGCAACATGCCAGCAGTATTTACCAAATAATTGTTGTCAGACAAAAGTATAAAATACATTGATGGTTGTAATATTACACATTCAATACAGTATGAAAAGGGAACTGTATGTTTAGACCAGTAGTTTTAAGAAAAAAATAGTGCAGAAATTTTTCACTCCATGTGGAAACAGAAGAGATACAGAAATACCTTTAAACTTTCCATGTTTACAAACAGGATGTACTGATGACATCATAAAGATCATAAAGAAAACATTTCCTGCTTCAACCAATGAGCAGTGGCAGAATTTTCTTTGCTTCTTCTGATTGGTTGTTTCGCACCTTTATCGTACACAAGGCAGCAGTAAGAACTGAATGTTTGTCACACTTATCTAGGCGCCTAACTGGAGAATTTCTGAAGTCGACGCCAGCGGATCTCTTGAGTGATTGTGTCAGAGTGGACATGTGATGGATTCATTTGTGCAGAGGCCCCTGTAAAACAAACCAAACATGCAGGTAAAATCAGACAAACAACCAAACATATCTTACAGCTACAGAGACAGTAACAGTTGTACGGCTGTAGTTTTCTAACAGAAAACACTCACTGTTGCTTAGACTGGCCCTGATGGCGATTTTATACTGTTCCTCCTCTGACTGTCCAGCTGTGTAAGAGTGCTGGGCTGGGGCAGAGAGCGTGTGCTGGGCTGGGGCAGAGAGCGTGTGCTGGGCTGGGTTCCTAAAAGGGACACTATAGTGCCTGGAATAAAATGACTGCTGACCATAATTGGAGTTTGGAGAACATGGCATCCCATAACCACTGTATCCTGTGAACACAGGTTGCCAGACGATTTGAATTACCATGACAACAGTCAAAATGTCCTTAAATGGTTCAAAACATATCAAATCAGTCAGATCTGTGACTGTTTACCTGATGAATTAAACCTCTGCGGTTTTCTATCGCTGCCATTTGATGCCACAAAGTCTGAAATGACAAAAAACAGACAGACATTCCCCACAGAATCAGTTGTTTTGAACGGATCTGTTCTTAACCTGCACATCTCTCACACACAGTGTTGTGTCGTGTTCACCTGCACATGATTTCATGAGTGATTTCAGGGGCCCGTGTGTGTAAAGCAGCCCAACCAGAATACCAGACAGGTGTGCAACAAATGAGGTGCTTTAGATACAAGAAACAGACAGTATTGTGTTATAAATGCTTGTGTTATAAAAAGTGTATGTGTTATGAATGCTTTTACATTCACACCCCGGGTTCATGATGTGGATGAGGATCAACTCCACCCAGCAGGCGTAGCGACCGGAAACAGACAGCCCCATGACGTACGAGACCCCGCCGGGATAGTAATGATTTTTCACCACCTTTAGGCCAAACAGAACACCTGGACCAAACCACAAACAAACGCTCATTTCAGCAACATGTCGACACTCGAAATAAACTCACTTCTGCTACAAATGTCCACACTGATGCAAACAAACTCACCTGAGAACCCCACCATACACTGCAAACTGTACTCTGAATCGTCCATCATCTGCGTAAGGCCCACCTCCAGGAGCAGGTAGACCAATCCGGTGAGAAGAGAAAAGACGGACAGCAGGTATGCGAACCAAGCCCCTCCCAGTTTCTTCTCCAGCTTGATGCCTTTCCACAGGAGGGAAGCCATGTTGAAATACAGGTGCATGTCATCAACATGGTGAAATGGAGACATGAGCAAACGTGTCCAGTCTCTGTACTGATACGCCTCCTGAACACTCAAACACGCCTGCAGAAACACACATGCGCTCAGAGCTGGGGTGAGCTATGAGGTTTTGATCTTTTAATCACTGTAAATATCAAACTTTAGGTTAATATTTGGTCTTATGTCACCGGATCTTTAAAGGTACCTGTAACAGGGGTTTGAGGGGGAACAGAAATAAATAGACATTGAGGCCCAGTGTTGCCAGAGTAACAGGTGGGATGTTGTCTGTGCCCAGCTGGAACACCTGTGCAGCCAGCAGGAGCAGCCCCAGGTTAGAGCCCAGGTGTCTGTTACGCATCTGAAACACAGACTAGTATTAGAAAACCACAAAACCACCTCATGCACACAGTGTTTGTTAAATACATGCACAACACATTTCCAAAGTTCATGTTTGTAATGTATCTGAAATCTAACTGTAACTGATCTATCACCAATATTGAAAACATTTTACATTTTATAGTAAAATACACGTTGAAACATATTATGTGGTGAAAACGTGCCGTGTGTTTGCCGTGCATCACCTACCATCAGATCTGCATGGAAACTTTCTAAGACTGTTTCAGACGTCAGAGATTTTCACTTTCATTTCATCTCGTTTCATTACGTCATTGTACAGGCGGAAGTGACGTGGACGCGACGGTCACGTGAGCTCGGAAGTCGCTGCGTTTTCGGAAGCGGCTATTTTTAAACTTAAACTTTAAACTTAATGATTTTTGGGCAAATGCAGGAAATGAGAAGCGAAAACCTGCACAGCTGCAATTTCCTCTGGGATCAGTTTGTCTCCCGTTTCCAATGACTCTAGATCAGAGAGCCCTTGCAAATCATTTATGGATTAAATGTGTTTAATAGACTTAATAGAATAATCTGTATCTGTGTTCACATTTAAACCGAATTGGCATTTTAATCGAAATGAACGTGATCTGCTGAAATTACATTGACACTGGATTTTACTGCCTCCTCCACAACGTTTATGGTGTGGACGCAGATCTGGTTTCATGTCGTCTGACTCCGGATTGGAGCTGGATTCGCTGCAGGTAAGATGTGTGTGTTTTTCTCATTGTCTGAATGTGGATTGCAATGCAATGTGGATGTAAATGCTGCTGAGTGTGTGTACAGCTTGTTGGTGTGACTGCAGCCCTTCAGTGTCATTGAAATGAGCTGTATAGTGAAATGTTTTAAAAGGTTTATTCAGTAGACAGTTGTTAGTTTTTAAGATCCTTTACAATTTGCATATAGAAAAGAGTGGATGTAGATGATTTTGTATGTTACACAATTAAAATGATTTATTTTGTAGTTGTGTTGGAATAATGATTTTAATTTAATACAAGTTACCCAATTCTAACCTTTAAATCTACATTTAGAGTATCTCTTATGTCGACTCCTGTGTGTTAGATTGGGTGATACATTTTCTGATATGATATTAACTAAACGGGGGTTTCACAGGGTACAATTTATGATGTTTTTAATTTACACTGTATATATCTGACTATAGGCATTGTTGTCTACAGTTTCTATATAATTAAAGTAAAGACTTGGTGATAGAAGAGATGTTTAACTGTTTGTTACATGCTGTGATGATGTATTAGTAGAAAGTCTCTCTCTTTATCAGGAATCTTAGCTACTGTTTTATTTTAAGCAGGTCTCTGTTGAGGAGGTCGTATCACTTTTTATTTCTTTATTTATGACTTTGGCAGATGCAAAGCAGCTTGTGTTGAGTTTAGGGTGTTCAGTCATTAGTACAGGATAAATAAGATGATCAGAAAAGCAGATGTTGTGTTTTACTCCTGTCACATGACGTTATTGTGAAGAGAGAATTAGGATTTGTAATGAAATAGTTTGTGTGGATTATGTTCATTTATCTGTCTGTCATGTGTAACAGTAGCAACTGAGTTTCCCCTCATAGGATTAATAGGGTTCTGATCTAATCTTGTTTGTATGCATAGTGTAATAATATATAATTGTAGAAAAGTGAAATGAAAAAGTACATGTGTTAAACATACACGTTTAACAGATAAATGCATGCAGTTAAAGCTTTGAGATTTCCTGAGCAGTCAAGCAGTGAGTCTCAAAAGTTGACAAAACTTTACAAATTCATAACATTGACATGCAAACGCTTTAATGCTTCAGGAGGTTTAATCCTGTATTTGGTCAGCAGGGGGCAGCTTTGCGCCACAAGTGTGGAGAGCAGATGCGCAAACGCAAATCTTTCCTCTCCTGTCAGGAAACTGCACAAACAGGCAAGTTAACACATACTTTTATTGCTATTAACAGTTTAATGTACAGTGTTAATAAAATGACTAATGGCTTCAGTTATATAGGCTGTTTATACACATGAACGTAATCGTCAGTCATACAAACAAAAAGTCAGTTCTGCAGTTTTTATGTGTCGCTGCTCATCTTTACCGGATAAACACTGTGAAAAAAAACAACTTTCACTTTCATTGCAGTATATTTACATAATGCATTATCACAATAAACCCTTATGGTAACAATAACAGAGTGCAATACAAAATAACTGGTCGTGTTACTCAGTACGTGGTTTTATTTGTGTAAACAGGCAGTAACAGTAAGATCTGGTGTCTGTTACAGCGCCGTGTTTATAAATACAGATTTATAATATGTTATATTTACAGCCGCTGAATCTCCGAGTCTCCTCCCCTCTCGGCGTCTCAGAAGATTGAGAGGAGATCCGTCCAATCAGGGCGGTTTTCCGCGAAAGGGGCGGGACCTTTTGTTGTGTCGTCACAGGCTAGGCCGCGCCCACCCGGACCGAGCGGCACGCAGACGCACGATGAGCGCTTTGCTCTCTATCACAGCTTCTTTAAAACAGACACAATGAACTTTAAGTGTGTCGTTTTAGACACTTAAAGACGGACTCCATGCGCTTTAATATCGGATTTAACTTCTCCATGCGCTGCTTTAATTGCACTGTAAGGTTTTCGCGGACGCGCTGCGGGTAAATGGGGTCGCGCGCCGCTGAATGCGCGTCTTTTCTCACCGACTCCAGATTAAGAGATTTTTGTAAACAACCTTAAACCTAAAGGTACTTTGTGTTCTTGAGATGTTGAGTTGAGGCTGACTGGTGGATTATTTAAACTGACTTTAAACTGGAGATGTAATGCGCGTGTGCTGATGGATCAATGAACTCTGGCTGCAGAAAGTAACTTCATTACAAAGTGAGAGAAATGTAAACGCATGCATTTTATCTATGAAACTGTTTTATTCCAGTGACCTTTTTTTAACCGTGCAATTTCTGTTTTGTTTTTAAGATGGCAAGCCCCACCACGGAGCGAGGATGTTTCTCAGATGTGAAGAAAGTGGGATATTTAAGGAAACCCAAAAGCATGCACAAAAGGTTTTTCATCTTGAGGGCGACCAGCGCCTCCGGACCGGCCCGACTGGAGTACTACGAAAACGAGAAGAAGTGGAGACACAAGTCTGGGGCCCCCAAAAGGTCGATACTGCTGGAGAGCTGCATTAATATTAACAAAAGAGCGGATTCAAAAAACAAACATCTTGTGGCTCTGTATACCAGGGACGAGTACTTTGCCGTGGCGGCCGACGGCGAGGAGGAGCAGGAGTCGTGGTATCAGGCTCTGGTTGAACTTCATAACAGAGGCAAGATCCACGAAAGCACCTCAGGCCGTGGAGCTGCAGAGGATAATTACAGTGAAACCACGCCAGGACCTGCTTTCAAAGAGGTTTGGCAGGTTATTTTGAAACCAAAGGGTCTGGGTCAAACCAAGAATCTGGTTGGGGTTTACAGATTGTGTCTGACCAGTAAAACCATCATTTTTGTGAAACTCAACTCAGATGCGGCTGCAGTGGTGCTGCAGTTGATGAACATCAGGAGATGTGGGCACTCTGAAAATTTCTTCTTCATCGAAGTTGGGAGGTCCGCCGTGACGGGTCCCGGGGAGTTCTGGATGCAGGTGGACGATTCGGTGGTGGCTCAGAACATGCATGAAACTATTTTAGAAGCCATGAAAGCCATGAGCGAGGAGTTCAGACCCCGCAGCAAGAGTCAGTCGTCTTCTAACTGCTCCAACCCCATCTCTGTGCCTGTCAGGAGACACCATCACAACAATCCTCCCCCCAGCCAGGTGGGCTTAGGCAGAC
>JBAJNP010003439.1:0-39671 GCA_036877545.1 Yasuhikotakia modesta
GTTTTAAGTGCAGTAGGAAACTGAGAGTTAATTAGTGACAACACACAGTTCTCACTCAGCAAGACTGATGTGTCCCGCGCGCTAACAGCACAGAGACAAGCGTCTCACAGGTTTACCGAAATGGGTTTTAGCAGTTCATGCCACACACACCCTCACACACTGTTTTAAACACATCTAATTTAATCAAGATGACTTTGCCTTGATTAAACTCTCTCAAGAGCTGTCGAGCTCATCTGTTACCCCTCTCCCCTCATTTTCCTCAGAAACATATCCTGGCAGGTTTGGTTTTCTCTCTCGTTTACTCTTACACACTCACTTCTGTCACTTTCTCTCTCTCTTCATCTGTACTACCAGCACAGCGCCTACTCAACGTTTACTGCGCCTTACACACTAGAGAGGGGACGTCACAGACAAACACAGACAACTACACTAATCAGTCATACAGATTTGTGTTGGCATGAAGGCATAATATACTTGTGAAAACAGACAATAGAAATTATTATAATTGCTACTGGAAAAGAGAGTCAATTAACTTTGGGTTAAATACTGTGTGTTTCATTGAGGAAACAATGAGCTCGAAAAAGATTTTGTGTTTTTAGTTTAGACAGATTATGTATCTACACTTGACTTAAAACAATCTTCAGATCATCTTCTATGAATAATGCAGAAGTCCCAGTAAGTTCAAAGAGTTTTCCAACTTCTTGTATCTGTTAATATGAGCGAACAGTCACTGTTATGACATTCAATGTGAATCTCTCTCTCTTTCTTTCTAAAATCTTGGTAATGGAACAGTAAACCTGACATTTTCACACTTCTTCAGTGTGTAATGAGAAAACAATATACTCTGTCAACTGTCTGAATTTTATCCAGTGCCTATAATTTGTGTTGTTTTGCTATGACAAGCTTCACTGTTACTAATTCACATACATGATTAGTATTAAACAACCCATCAGTATGTAATTTCAGGATACATGCACTGAATGAAACTGATTGACAGTCTTTTCCTTTCCAGAATGTTCAGTTTAACTAAAAAAAAACATGTAAATGTACATATTAAGGCACAAAAGTTTTAAGCCACAGAACATAAATTAAATATCTAGCCAACAGGGAACATTTTCAAAACATTGGCTAACAGCCACCAAAAAAATCACTTTTTGCATTAATGTTTGTATAACTTTTTTTAACATTACATATCATATTAAAAACACAACACAACATCTAAAACTTTATACATTTTGGATGTACATTAAAAATAACATTTTAACATTGTTACATAATGGAAACGTTACATTATTGATTACTGCAGAAATAACAAACGCCAACAGATTAAACACCGTTACACAAACATTAGCGTCAACTCTTGCAATGAATCCATTCTCAGAAGGTCCGTTCTCTTCAAAACACATCCAGATTATTTATCGTGTCACCTCAGCCTGACCTATCTTCACTTCCTTTCGACTGAGACATGCTGTTCCTGTCAGAACTAAATCTACAAGACAGAGTGCTTTTCATTTCAAGTTCCTTGATCTCAGGAACCTTTCATGTCTAGGGGAACGAGTCTCTTTGACTCCACTGTCACGACAATTCACGGAAAAGGCCTTACAAGTGCTAAAGTGCTTTCCTTGTTCCTTTAACACGTTCTTCAAAAACATCTGTATCGATTAAAATCAGCGGATTCGCAGCGTTTAATGAGAAACGCTGACAGAAAAAGGTGGGAGTGGACGAAGAGCTTTGATTTACCTCAGATCGGTGGGTCAACGGTCTGGAGCTCTCGTGTGTGAGGTCTGGGCTGAAGGAGACCATTTTGCAGATTTTTTTGAAGGCGAGTGCCCCAGGTACACAACGGGTGAAGGAAGATCACAGCACTGCACTGCTGAAACCGCAGAAGATCACAGAGCAGCTTTGAGGACTTTGTAGAATGAGCCAAAACCTCAAGAATTTTACCTCAGAAGTTCACAAGGGGCGAACGGTTTGTGTTTGTTCTCAATCACCCAAATCTAATAAGTTCATATGTTCTACTCATCACCAACCACTTAATGTGTCTTTCATTTTTAACTTCACGATACAATTTAACACAAATTAATGATAAAACGATTCGTATCTAAACAGTTGGAATAATTTTGGTCTTAAATCCACATAGAACTTAATTTGTTAGCCTTGCCACAGAAACATGACATTTCTCTCCGCTCCACTAATTATCTGTAGAATAAATTCTGAGAAACCAACCGATTCAATAACATAAAACTGCTTATTATTCACATGCAAACTGCTTTTAATGTCAAGACAATATCTTTGCCATACTAAAATAATTACCATTGACACAAAAACAGCGTTCAAATGCGAATGACAGTAATAAGCTTCTTAATTGGGTAAACAATGTCCACCGCATCACACTAAACCACCGAAAACACAAAGAGCTCCTTATATTATTAATAATAAGAGTCTCGCTCAGGTGTGGCAGGAATATATAACTAAACCCTTTCTGAAGATCACATTTTATGTCATCAGCGTGTTCATGTGTTGAAGGAGGCGTGGCTTTGGAGAGCATTCTGATTGGAGGGCAGGACCTTTTGCTCGAATGCTAGCTTGTTACTGCTAGCATATCTGAAATTGCCTGTCTTTAAAGACAAAATAACCATACATGAATACAGAATCTGATAAAAGCATTTTGGACAAAAATTCACATGGTTGTCTTTGTGAATAATTTATGCATTATATTGTGTTACAAATGCTATGTTCATATTCTAACATACATTACCTGTGTATGAGAAAATCAGTCAATATTGCATAACTAGTGCTGTCACAGCTACAACACAAAACAAACATTATGCTGGAAAATTGAAAAACGCTGAACAGATGAACAATGCAGATCGAACAATTAACCAATCAAAACCTGGCATTTCAGACAGGCGTATATAATTAATCTGTAAAGCGTGTAAAATAATGTTTGCCCAGGACTGCTCTACACACGCTACTGTTTTAAATATTACAGTATTTTTTCTGTTTTACGTCACATCAATCGTTATTCACGTGTATTCAGAGACACAACTGACAAATCCATTTGTTTAGCAGATGGCGCTGCACACCTGGATAAATCCACAGAGATAAACCATCTGAAAAACCATCTGAAAAATATAATAGAGATCTTCTGTGATTTTTGACATCCAACCTCTGTGTTTAGGCAGCACCCAGCTGACAAGGAACATTCTCAGAACATTAGCTAAATGTTATCATGATGATTTTGCAGTGACATTAGTAGAACGTTATATATAATCAAAGCTTATGCTTAAATTGTTAGCGAAACATTATAACAACGTTACAGAATTAAAAAATGTTTTAAATAATGTGTTTATGTAACCAGGATATAACGTTAATATAATGTCTAAAAAGCTGGATGTTTTAAACATCACTAGAAAGAAACATTTTAAGCAATGTTTTTGTTACATAAGTCATTGTATAAATGTTATAATGATTTCTAGTGCGCAATTAAATTTGTTTTAATGACATTTAGCATACTTTAGCTTAGCTTTTGCATCGAATATAGCGTGGGAGCAAGGAATGTTTTCAATGTTTTCAGTCTTTGCTTTGAAAAACAAGTAAATCTTGTGGGCTGCAAACATATTTCGATTAAATGTTAGAAGAAAACAAACTTTGACTTGCCGTCATTCATGGCCGCTGACCTCGTACTGACCTCTTCCTGTTGGCTAATCCAGGAGTCTGTCAGGACTCACTGTCTCGGCCTTGGAGTGTTTGTCTGGGCTGAAATAAACATGCAGTTTAATATCAGACTTTAACTTCTGTGTTTCCAGCATACAGAGAATGCATCCATTTATGAACAACTGACCTGTATATATGTTCAGTCTACTTACACTACTTACTACTCTACTTACTTTTTTGCACAAATATATCAGTTAGTTCTTAATTTCTATATTTTAAGGTTTAATTTGTTGCCTGCATTGCCCATTTTTGTACTTCATCTTTTTTTCTCCAGACATCCATCTGCAAAGATTCAATATTCAACTCTACAGCATTATCATTCCTAATTAATCCTCCTCTGTGGTGCTTTTCCCAGTGTTCTTCCTGTGTAGGATGTGCAGGAATACACTGTATGGATTTTCCCATAAACACATGAAATAGGGAAGAGCTTTCTCAGTTAATCACTTACACGCTCTACAAAAACGTGTTTAATTGGAAAGTTATCAAATAACTCAAGACACACAGTCCCTGCTGAAAGCAGATATTGATTTTAGGTTCATGGTACTATTGCACAAATGCCATCTCTGAGAGAGTTTCCCATCAGCCCCTGCCAGCGTGCGATTGGACAATGATTGATCCGGTACAAAGTGAATAATCATTGATCAATCGTGGTGATGATTTCAGCCTCTGAAACCTCCACGTCTAAACAGGTCATAAGTCTTTAGGCATCACCATTGTCACAATGGCTTCACGAAAACTTCCACCGA
This sequence comes from Yasuhikotakia modesta, assembly GCA_036877545.1. Classification (NCBI taxonomy): domain Eukaryota; kingdom Metazoa; phylum Chordata; class Actinopteri; order Cypriniformes; family Botiidae; genus Yasuhikotakia; species Yasuhikotakia modesta. Next base: position 4,464 of record JBAJNP010003439.1, read on the forward strand.
ATGGCTAAACATGTGCGATTATTCTGTCTGCTGTTCTGGTACGCTGTGGGTTACGAAAACCCACAAAATGTCAGTTTTAATTTGCCCAGCTTCTGTCCAGGGTTGATATCTCATGCAAAAAATAAACGTTCCACCAAATTTTCTGGTCTTTTCAAATCGCAAATGCAAAAATGAGCACTCACTGAAGTATAAACCCAACAAATGCAAATAAAGTCATGGTACAATTCACAAAATACATTCCATGCCACAAACTTTAAGGGATTTGAACCTTGTACTGGATAAAAGGATCTATTGTGCCACGTTGTGTTTCTGTCTGCGCTCTATCAGATGTGCCAGTTTGTACCTGCTGGGGCAATAATTTGGTCCTGCTAGACCTGCCACCGCTGTGGGTGTAAATTAGAGAGAAAAAAATGAGGTGATTTTGGACTTGGGTCCTGAAATGTCAGATGTTTTGGAGTTTATCCCCACTGATCATTAGTGAGGTGTTATGAAAAGCTGGTTCTTCATCTTCTTAAAAGGAGAATGTCAAAAACTTCAAACATGTCAACAACATTTGATTTTGTTTCCCCTAAAGTCTGTTTTCTTTTTCTACCTTTCTATATTTTTTTTAAGGTACAGCAACAAATTCTGTCAGTGTTTGTTCACCTGCTTGTGACTCCAAATCGATTTAATTTTTCTTCTGTGAAACACAAATTTGTCTCTAAACGGAAACACACACAGAAAGTAAAAAAAAAAAATCAAGCAAAACTCTGGACATACATCAAAAATGCTTCTTTTGTGTTTCTGTGGAAGAAATAAAGGCATTGTGGTTGGAAATGCTAGTTAGTAAACTATTACTTTTTGGTAAAACTACTTTTTGGTAAACTATTTCTTTAAAATATTACAGAAACATCATTGACTAAATCAATCTGTAATCGTTGCCCTACACAATTTACATTTTCCTTGCAGCTGCATTCCAATCGCTATGGGTTTGTGTTATACATCAGGAAAAACATAAACAGGAAACAAAAACACTTATCGCTGCTGGAGCTTCGTTGCTCATGGTCAGAAACTGGGTTCAGGGCAGGATATCAGAAGACGTGTCTGCAACAAAACCTGCTGAAGTAAAAACTAGACAGCGTTTAAAGGCGTCGCAGACATGCGTACGTTTGGTAACAAAACAAAAAAATAACACTTACAGCAGGTAGATTTTAAGTGTGTGTGCTGGGGCTGAAATATGACAGCGGTCAGCGGTTTCCGTGACAAACGTGACGGCAGTTAACTCGTCTCTCAGGACACTTTGAGAACAGATTTGTGAGCCACTTAAGAGTAACATGCCTTCCTCTCCCTGCAGATCAATAATCTTGAAGTTCTTCAGCCTCCCTTATCATGTGATAATCGCTGAGATGTCCTAAACTTTCTCCTGTCCCCCGCAGGACAGAATGAGGGGCATCTCTGATGTCCATCATAAGGGCAGACAGGAAGCACTAGGGTTTGCTGGAGTGAATGTGGGTCGTAGCATTTTGGTGGTGTGGTACCAACACCAAACATCAGTAAGTCTCTTTTTTCTGTGGTCGCTTTATTCTTGACATTCTAGTGGGTATTTGTGTTTTTTGGCTGCCAAGTTCTGGCTGGTACTAAACACAGTGTGGATTTGAGAACCATGAACACAACGCCTGAAGGCAAAACAAGCAACACACACTTAAACAGACCAACTAGACTTGCATAAACGCACACATACACACACACACACTTTTCTATCTAAATGAGGACATTCCACACACTTATTGTTTTTATATACAGCTCTACACACTAACCGAACCCACTCTCTAAAACTCTAATTGCATTATTACAATTAAAAAAAAACCTTTATTTACTTTTATAGCAATGTTTTTACGAATGAGGATGTCCAAGCTTTGCCAGGGCCCAGCTTTGCCAAGTTTTGCTGACTTTTCAGTACAAAATTGTCCCCAATATATGGTTAAAACACACACAGACGCACACATACCCACACACAAAGACACACACACACACCCACACACAAAGACACACATATACAAACACACACAGAGACACACACCCACACAGACAGACACCCACACAAAGACACACACGCACACCGGCACACACATCACCTCCTCTCACAGAGGACACAAACATTAATACATTAATTTTGCAGAATGCTGCTTTCTCATCGGTTGTGAGGCTGCTGGCAACTATTGCAGGCAACACATGTAACCACAGTATTTTTTTGCACTGATTTGCAAACGTCTGACGCACGCAGCTCCTCTAAACACACGCTGGTTCATGCAAGCGGCTGATAAGTAGCAGAACAGTATCTGCTGTCACACAAGCGTATCTACAAATAGTCAGACTCGGTAAACCTGGCTTGTCTCGTCTCCTTTATTGGTGGTGGACCCGTTTTCCTCTGCAGGTGTCTGTCCATGATACAGGCATGGTAGCAGATAATGCTTATTCTCATAAACTATTGCAGAGCTTTGTGATTGAACTGTCAGATCCGGTTGGTATTATAACAGGAAATCAGTCAAGCACACTTTTCACCTGATGTTTATTTCTGCTGAAGCCCGGCTCATTTCCATCAAATGTTCTTCAGATGTTCAGTTGTAGAGTTACGGTGATGTTCCTCATAAATATCTGTCTGAAACCCTGGAGAAGCAGTTGAGATATTTTAATGGCAGAGTAGGCAATCTTTTCAGAAACATTTTAAGTGGTCTAAATATATTTATATACTGTATGTTCTGTTGATGCACCGAACCGTAAAATGTTTGTCCAATCCTTGCACTTGGCTTTCAAAGCTAAGCTGCTGTTGCTGTAGCCTCTCTGAAACTGCCAACCCTTCCTTTAAAAGACCTGATCTGTTGTTCTTTCTAATGAGCTGCAGTGCAAACGGACGTATTGTTTCTATTATTCATTATTGTTTCATTCATAATTGAATGTTAATAGCAATAAATGAAATGATAATAAATAAAAAGAATTAGGACTTCATTATGAATTTAGCCTTTATGCTTTGTTTGAAACATGTGGAATTACTCTGATAGCTCTATTGCCAGGGCAACAGTTAACCTATATAATTGTTGTCATACACTAGCCTGGTATAATACAGTCTGACATGCTACAAGTCCTTTTCCTGTCAGCAATTAACCCGATCGGTTCACTCCTCTCTGTTCATCTCGGTTTCATTGAAGGGCCTCTGCATGTTCTGGAGCGAGACGTTAACAAGCAATTCTGTCACTAATTGGAGTGATGCTAAGGCACTTAATGAGACGGGAGAAACAATATGAAAGAGGAGACTGGAAAACAGCTCGTGTTTAGAATATACCTCAGAGAAAACTTGCGCTTTGACATTTAAAGCAAACAAATCCATATGGTAGACTCGGACGCCCACACATTAAGCAATGTCTGACAGGAGCTCTCTGCTATGGAATTGAATTACCGTTCGCTTTGAAGTCCCAGAGCAACAGAACGCAGACGAGATCTAGACAAAGAGTTCGCTCCGGTTCTGGAGTCTGAACAGTCAGCCAAAACTGCAGCTAAAAATGACACGGTGGTCTCGTCCCCCTACAGAAGCCGAGATCTTTCAGCAGAGTCAAAGCGTGACACGTAGGGCATTCTGGGAATTAAACGTGTCACAAGTCATTAACCCTGAGCTTATCATGGGATGTGTCAAGGCCCACAGGCAGGGCAGAAAGCTATCGATTCATCGCACGCCGAACCCTGACGCTGGAAGGAAGGTTAAGGCAAGGGGAGGCCCATTGCGACCTGCTCTCTGAAATCCACGGCTCTGAATGCGTCTGCCCCCTCTATTCCCGCCCTAATGTGGGGTCTATCCTTCTGGGTGACCTCGGAGTGAGAGCAGATGTTGGACAGGCTATGAGCAAACTGCAAATGTCTCTACAGCTACAAACGGAAGCTGAGACGTGATATCAGCTTGAAAGTTGCAGATGCTTTTAAAAGTATCTTGAAATTAAGATTAATGCTGAGGTGGCTTGTTGTTGTTTTTTTAACATTTTTCCCAGAATGATGGATAGTTGAGGAAAAGAGAACTTTACATAAAAGCAAAACAAATAGCTTACAAGTGTAATTTTGAAAGCAGGATTTCATAGAGCAACTAAAACAGATTTTACCGCATACAAACTATGTACTAGTTTTCTTGGGTGTTATATGGAACAAATGGCTTCTTTATTTGACAATCAGATCATTAAAGCTGCAATCTGTAACTGTTTTGGGTTAAAACAAAAATCAGTTATTGAGCAAATACATGATAGATCAGTTTGCAAAATTCTCTCCTTATTTTACCCCAATTCGCAACAGTACATTTATAATAATGATTTATAATTTCAGCTGTCTGGAACAATTTCCTGAAAATAAAGACAAGGACATTGTAATTTTATGTTTCAAACACAGATGGCAGTAGAGAACAAAAACACACAACTAATAGACTGTATAGCGTTTTTAACAATAAACATTTCAGAGCAGCTTTACAAAACTTTGCACTGCCATAATTCTCTCAATCTATGTTAACAGTTCTGTAAAACTTTCCTAATGTTTTTGTCTTTAGGCCCCTGGTGAGCAAGATGGGTGCAAGACTGTTGTAAGAAATAAAAGCTATAAAAAAACTATAAGCTCTTAGTAATGGAGAGAAACAGACTGCAGAGTGCCTACACAGCATAAAACTAATGTCCATTTCACTTACAGTACACAAGTTACTTAATGTTTGTACAAGATTAAATAAACTACAAAAGAAAGCTAGTTAAGCAATAAAGTCACCATAAAACTGAAGTTGTGATGGTCTTTCCAGTCCTGTGATGATACATGTCCAGGTCAAACAGATTCTGGAATGAGAAACAAAAATTAGGAAGGAACTGGATTTCATTCTGTTGATTGATTCATTGGAAGAAAAAAACTCTCTGGCCATTGGACAGTTAATATAGTCCCACCCTCAGGGAGACGCATAAAGAAGGGCAAATTAATTTTTAAAAAAATGTGCACAAATGAATCATTTATAATAACACAACCACTGAAATATCCCATAAAAAATAAATCAAGTAAATGGTGTATTTTGATTTAATGGTGACTTTAAGATAAATAACTAATAATTGGCTCTGTACATTCTGTGGTGTTTCCATACACAACATACACACCACGTGGTCACACAGTGACTTAACTGCTCCCCTGACCAGTAAACAACTGGAGCGTCGGAACCAGAGATCCATCTGTCACCGGAGCATTCCGACCACAGCCAGACATGCGTGGCATCAATCGGAAAACATTTTCACCGAGTGTCTGCACTACGAGAGTGAAGATGTCTTCCGAGGCCTGGCTGACATTCCGATAAATAACATGAGAGAAGAATGATGTCATATCAAAAGCAATTTGATCACACGCCGCAGAAAATGAAAGGGGAGAAGGGAAGTGTGACACTAAAGGGAGAAAGGGGCAAGGAGACAGTTCAAACACACCCAGGAATGTGAGATTTAATTTGCCTGTTGTCACAAGAGCCGCGGAACAACCAGAGTCAGGATTTCATTAAATGATAGAAGCAGCCCTTTCATACAGTAACTGTATTATTCTTATTATATCAAGCTTTATTATAACTTTCAAAGACAGGAGTGATGACATGTTATCACATCATTCTCTGCTCTGTGAAAAGATTGTTAAACACATTCAACTCAAGCATGTCTTTCTCTGAAACTTAAAAACAACTTCTGAACAAGCGTACGCATTTCATATTAGCATGTAACTCATCGCTCGCTAGCAAACATGCAACGTATCCATTAAGCAACACGAATGTCATTTTGAATGTTTTTGGAATGTTTAAAACTTAGACGTTGTATTAACGTTTTCACTTGATAATAAAGTCATTTAAACTGTTGTTTTTAAAACGTTCCACTATGACCATAAAATAACCTGATATATGTAACATTAAAAAAATGTTCTACTAATGTTATTGAAGCCCAAATAGTCCAATTTGAAGACGGAACCAGAATCATCTCTGTAGAATTTATTTTGAGACATGATGGATTTTATTTACTTGAGGCACCAAGCAAATGCCAGAACTCCCTAGCAACCATTTAACAAAAATCCCCTAACAATCACCCACAACACGGCAACATGCCAAAAAGCCGCACTGGCAACAGAAAACACCCTCGAAAACTAGCCCACAGTAACACAACAAAGGTTTTTTAAGTCTTAATACAAAAATGTACATTAGCAACTGTTTTCAAACCAAATACCATTACCAGGGTTACAGTTTGCATGAGGAATGTAAAAATGCGCCGTAATAACTACAGTTTTCATGCCATGGTTACCACAGTCAGTTTGAGGAACTGTTAACTCACTAACTGTTACACAGACAGACAGACAGACAGACGCACTTATAGACACACTAGACATACAGACAAAAAACAAACAAACAAACAAACAGACAGAGAAAAAACACAGACAGGCAGATCACATAAACAAATTAAAACAGATATTTTGTTGAATATTTGCACTAAACAGTGTTTTCATTCTCATAGTGAGTTTGTGTGTGTCATTGAGGGACACAGACTGTTAAACGGCAGCTTTACGTACCGCTGACAGCCGGTGCCATTCACAGATCAGGTCTGTCTCCTGCATTTATTCTAATTGCTGCGGCAAGCGTGAAAAGCTATTCTGCGTGTCCATCAATCTCTCATCTCTTATACAGCAGACTGCATTGAAAATATATTCTGGGCCAGAGAAATACGAGAGGCTAAAAAATATATGCATTCGCTACATGTTATTTAACACAGTCTCTTGAATATTGAATTCCCGCCTTACAAAACGCAGGCGGTCACTCATCTCAGCCCACAGGGGAGCGCATATACACACTCTTTTGCATAATATATCCCAGCATGCCCTGTTTTCTGAAAGAAGCACTTTCTGACAAAACAGGGAATTTGGGAATGTGAGATTCATGATTCCCTTTAAAGCTCCATGCGTGGATTTGTGTTTTTATATATATGTTCTGAAACAGGAAACTGAAAGCAAAAGAGCGATTCTTAAACTGAGACGTCTGGGTATTATAACAGTTTGTGAAGAAAAGACAAACATTTCCAATAAAGTCTCTTAAAATATATGTTCTCGGGGTAGTTCAACAGCCTGCCCTGATGACAATAATAACTTTTTTGCTTTTCCTGTCTGAACAGAATAGGAAAAATCCGGTTTGGAAGCATTTGAACATAAACTCGGGTTTGAAGTTAAACTCCTGTCTGTCTATCATAACCTGAGTTTCTACAGTCATGCCTGCACAAACTGTCTCTGAAAGCGGATAGCTCTTTTTATTTTGTCATGCTCTGTTTACCAAGACCAGCAAAAAGGAAGATTACCTTAAATGACTTGCCCTGTTTATCTTACTGGCTTTGATGAATTCAATACCCTGCAATTTATTTCTTTTGACATGGCAAATGAATTCTCCAGGTTTTGTGCAGTGATTAGAATGTTGATTAGAGGTTTAAAGAATAATACGAATTTTCAGAACCGGCCATTCATGAAAATTCATTTCTCAAAAACATTTCCTCGCTGCCCTATCATTACATAAAAACTGTAAGTAACTTTACACAAAGATAATGGTTAAGAGATGTTCACACGCAAATGTTGCTTCATCTGATAATTGATGGCTGTGGTTCATATATGTTTGCCATTGAATTACTAAGAAATACACCTTTCAAGTTACTAGTCCTGTGGACTTACTTCTAAACCACTGGGCTACAAATTTCATTTACAGAAACAGGGAAATAATCTCTACATACACAAACTCATAAACACCTCATACCTCAGACAAGTTTGCTCAACGATGAAAATCCTACCATTGTTTTGTCTCCTCATATTATTCCAAAAACGAACACCATTATAATTCCAGGGCTGTCAAATTAACATGATGGGTTTAAAATTGTGACCTCTGATCACTAACTCATGCATTTATTCCTTATGGCTCATGCACTGAAATAAATCACAAAATTACACAAAAAAATATTTCCATCATTTGAACTCCAAACATCCTTTAAACAAGATTCAACTTAAAAGTAAGTTGATTTCAATATATTTTGAATTGAGTTTAAGTAATTACCCTACAGACAAATTATCCTGCTAAATTTAGGTTAGCTTTATGCTTAAAGAACGACTTCTGAAAAGCCTATTAAACAACAATTAAATTGTTCTTGTTTAAAGGATTTGTGAAAAACCTGTACTAAAAAAAGAGCATATGATGTTAAGAAAGTGACGTTTAGCTGTGCAGTTCTGTTAGCAAGCACCGCTATAATGCAATATATTCTCTCACGAGTAAAAGCTCTGCTTCTTATGACTCCAGCGTCAGGGGCCGGACGGTCTGGATGAAATGATTAGTGTGCCGGACTGTGTCCTTAGGCAAAGGATGTCACTGTAACTCCAACTTCTTTACCAGTAATAAGTGAGAGTTTGGTAAGAAGAAAAGCCGTTGGGAATGAGGCTTTTTATTTAATGAAACATGCTTAAAAAAGTGGCTTAATTGAGAGCTATAATATAAAACTTTAATATTGAAATATAACATGGGTTCACATGAGGAGTTTGGGAAGAGTTCAGTGCAAGATGTAACTTAAGTCAGAACTTTGAGACCCTTTATGGCTTTCAGTCAGACAGAAATAAATTTCACAAGAATTAATATTTAGCGTGTGAATGTCTTTAAGACCACCAGAGAGAGCGGGAAGAGAAGAGGTTACTGTGTCCCCAGCTAACAGGGAATGTTCTATAAATGTTGCCCCAATTCTGTTGACATTATCACAAACGTTCCTGCAGTAATGCTAGTACAACTTGTACAATAATGAATTCTATAATTATAATGAATTATTATAATTATACACACACACACACACATATAGTTTAAATATATATAGACTTATATGCACACACACACACACACACACATATACATTTACAGACACACACAAACACACCCACACATATAGTTCACATATATATAGACTTATATGCACGCACACACATATATATACGCATACGCATGCATACGCGCACACACACACACACGCAGCTAAGTTTAACTGCACATGTAAGTAAAGCTCAGTATAATGATGTGTGCTGTGAACACTGAGATAATGATGCTGGACTGTTGTGTTGGCTCAACAGTTAATGCTGCTTTGTCACGTCTGTGTAGTAGAACTGTCAATGAAATTAAAGCTGAGGTGTGTAATTCCTCACTGCTAGTGTCAACAAAAGCTGTCAATGCTTAAACAAACAAACACACAAACAAACAAACAAACATGCAGTGTGCCAGTGTATATATCAGTGTATACAGCGTGGGTGAATAAATCTATCATTGTTATTATATATAATCAGTCCATCACTGTTTATAAAGCATACAAAGTACATAAATGTCTTAGCACAGAAACTTAAAAATCTTTTACTTTTTAAATCTGCAAAAATGAACAAATTAGCACTTTAATTCCAAATAATTAGTTTATAAAAATGTTTCATAATTTGATCTGATTTGTCAGGATTCTTGGGAAATCTCAGGTTGGTTTAATCTGACTTGAACATACAGATAAAAGTGTGTGATGTAACCTGTAATGTTACGTTTCAGACAGAGGTGGTGACAGACAGGCAAAACGTACAGATTGCAGCTTTAATACTGTGCATGGCCTCAAATAACAAGTTACTGTGCAGGATTCAAATAACAAATTTAACAAAAAAAATCCCGTTTAATGCTGACTCACATTGAGCTCTAAATCTGTTCTGAAAAAAGACACACATTTCAAATCCCTTGCATTAAATCAACCTAAAGGTTATTAGAGTAAAACCCGTACAGGTTTCAGCAAAATGGGCCCGTTTCAATTGTTGTTTTTGTAGCTTGTAGAAACTACGACTTCCTGCCAAAATAATTAAAAATGGCTAAGAAACACTCTAGTGCAAGGAACGACATTATTCATTCACATCTGACAAAAGCACATTTTATAACAAACTGTGAAGCACAAGAATATCTTGGTTGTGACAATATTTTAAGGGCCGCAGAATTTCAGGCAGCGTATCAGGGGCACTTGAATACAAGCACCCGTCGCCAATGCACTTTCACTGAAAGCTCTTTCATTGCACCAGGATAAATCTGTCCATTATTAGAATGACAAAGGCAGGATATAGACAAGCGTTCTCACCTCCTCCACACACCAGCGTGGAAAAATAGATCATCTCTTCTCCGTTGCTTCTGCTCTCATTAAGTGAATGTCAGCGGGGCTAAAGATGCCATCTCACTGGACAATAAAGACTGCCAATAGCTGCTGATCTCATCTCATCTGTTTCCAACTCACTTTTCTGTCTCACTTTGTCATACAGAGAGAAACCAGATAGCCTTGAACATTTTGTTAGTGGTATAAATTATAGTTATAAGAGAGAACTGTAACAATTTAGGAAGATGACAAACTGAAAGCGTTGTGCGGGGCTGTGTCCCAATTTACATGCGTCTGTACTACACAGGGCATAGTATGGTGAAAGAAGCATGCAAAATTACCCAAGACAGGGTTTCAAACGATCTTGAGACATGTTTCTTGCTCAGAGTTCTTAAAACTCGTTTTGATGCGAGAGGTTTAACTTAAACATAAACGTGTGGCGTGTTGTTCTGTTTGTGCACCTAATTACTGAAGGTGCAACGCTGGACAGCTGGAATCAGCTTCCTCTGTAACCAATGACATGTACAGTTCCCTGTTTAATTGGTTTTAATTATTAATGCAAATTAATTGTTAATCTATTGCTCCACGAAGCACGTTCCATCATTCCGAGCACAGATGCCTCGGGATAAGTGTTATCTCCCCGGCATGAATGACAGCGCTTTGTAATGTTCAGCTATAATGAATTACAAGCAGCCAACTTCTTTATTGTAAACTTTCCAATATTGTGCATAAAACTTTCTAAGCCGTTCCTGATTTCCTTGTAAAACAACAGACAGTGATAAATGAGCTCTAATGCAAAAGCTAGCAAGCTCCCCTGCTGTTTACTGGTGTAGTAACTGTACCCCACCAGCAGGAGCAGTCCCACCACGTCAGCGGTCAAACCGTGACCCGCTGGGCGACTCTGCAGGGGTCTGAAATGCCGCCTACATAGGCAGCTCACAGAGTTCAGGTCATGGTGTTGTAAGGCGTTGGCACCAATGAGAATTAGAGTTGGGTTGTGCTGACCTTGTATTTACAGCAGGCTGAGTGTAGTGAGGGTAAACATTATGCCACGGCTGAAAGCTGTATGAGGGACGACTTGCCTCGTGTCAGGTCATCTAACTGAATAATATTTCTAACAATAGTCCTCATGTTTACATGTCTCTTCCCAATCTGTTGTTCAGCAGCTAACATTCTCTAAAACTTCTCTCAAAGTAATTAAAAAACATTCTTTTAGTAAAGTTAAGATAACTTTTTTATGCTACACACACACAGACACACACGCACAGACACGCGTGCAGACACACGCACGCAGACACACGCACACGCGCAGACACACGCGCAGACACACGCACACGCGCAGACACACGCACACATGCACGCAGACACGCACACATATATAACATCAAAAATGTTATACTTAGGTTCTTAATGGAACCTTTTAAAAATGTTACAGAAAGTTTGAATAATGGTCTTACAGCCAACCAACACAGTAATAGAATGTTTAAAAAAGGACATGCAAAATAAAGTTTTTTGTTACTTAATGAAAGCATTAGGAAAACATTCTTACAACCTAAAGCGTTACCTGAGAAGACACTCATCATTATACCATCTTCAGCCTCATTGCAAGTAATATTTACCGGCCTTGCATCCCATCTTTACTTTTCCATTAGGAAACGTCTGCGGATGTATCTGTTTTTGCTGCAAATGTTTGTACAGTAAACAAATCACATTTGTCACATACAGGCATATAGAGAAAACTCATAAACAGAGGGAAAATCTGACAGATATGTAAATTAAATCGTAGCTTCGCTCGTTTTTGTGATGTTTCCCTTTTCATATTGAATATCTGATATAACGCTAAATGGCGTTCAAATGAAACTGTTTACATTCACTGACTCCCTCAATGACTTTTGTCTGTTAATTCAATTTACTTGGAAATTTGCATCCAACGCAATTACGTAAAACCATTTGCAAAACCGGCACTGCAACGCCGGAAAATGTTATTTATAGATTTTCCCTCGTCCATTAAGTGGGTCCATTATGGAAAACATTACAAATCATAGATATCGCAAAACGAGCACAAACACACTGTAGCTGAATACAGTTTCACTTCTGTGTTTAAGTCTGTTATTTATATTAGTGACAATCAAATTTTACAACAATCACAAAATGTGTGTCTCACGTGTCTCTACAGAGCTTTAGAAGAGATCTCAACAATGTCTCAAACTGCACTATAATTTGCCACGACAAGAGTCTGCAAGAAAAAAACAGAAATTTTAATATGAATATTTTTAATATGAATCAAAAACGAACACTTAACATTTGTTTTATAAAATACTCTTGTCTGTCAACAACGGCCTCATCTGTGTCTCATTATTTTAACCGAAGTTAAAACAGATTGTAACAATCTCCTAAACTATCAAATACACATACGAGTTCACAGAACATGCTGCGATGTTTAGTGAATCTGCCTTTAAGTTCATGCTGCCAGTTGAACCATTTTAAAACAGTGATTTTGTACGTGCTTCATGAAGAAATGAGTTTATCCTTCACCGCTTTCTTAATAGTTCACACAGAACATATGAGGTGAGGAAACAATTAATACATAATAACTGTTTCTTCACCTTTTTAATTACGAGCTGTTAAAGCCCTTGAGATGCTATCATCCGAGCAACAGAACTTTCCCAGACATAGCATGTCTCTCCTTGAACGGAAAGCTCTCATTGTTCACGTAACCATGGCAATGTTCTTTCCTCTAATTCACTGCCACTTTTAATACTTTCAACATTCAAGGCTTAAAAATTATAACCAAATACATCTAATGTAGTTGCAGTACACCGAGATGCCCCAGGAGACCAAACAAAATCTGAACATAAAAATATGTAGTAAGATGTGAAGGGTGTTTCTGTTGGATTATATTAATAAAGATCCAATTATTAAAGGTGTTGGCAAACGAAAACATTAGTACTATTAATGCTTAAATTTATAGGGTCAAGTATTTTAACAAACCCCAATTCTAGGCGTTAATCTTCGGTGTCTAACTTATGCCGGACTCTCTGTGCTGCAGATGTAATACCTGCTGTTTGTTGTGGAGTCTGAGTGTCTAAACTATAGATTTCCTGTGTGAAGGGTGAGAATTGTTTAACCTTGAGTCTGTAAGCAACCAATTCAAATCAAATTTCTAAAGCGCTTTCACAATTTTCTGCACTGCAACAAAGCAGCTTCACAGAAAATGCAGTCTAGAACAAACAATTAAGACTTAAAAATAGAGAAAACATAAAATACAACCGCAACTCTATAGCAACATCATAGCAACTCCATAGCAACGTCATAGCAACAACACCCCAGAACTGTGGAAGCGAGTTTTGCACTGGTTTCGAATACAACCATGACACCAGGTTTATCCTATCCTGACATGATCAAAGCAAACCTGTGTTCTTGTCTAATCCACATAAAGCCACATAATCCATTTAAAACCCACAAAAGCGTTAAACGGTGTCAGTTACAGGTAATTAATCGATTTCCTTAGTTATTCCTTAGGAATTAGTTGGAGAAAACTGTTTAAATACGGAAGCATTTAATGGAATTTGATGTTGTAATGCGCAGACATGTAATCTTCTTTCCGGTCTTAAAACAAATGAAATCAACAACAGCTGGGAAATAAAAATAAAAAGAGGAAACTATCAGTCAATTGTGATGAAAAAAGCAAATGAAACGTACAAACTATGACGCTAAGCTCAGAACAACAGGAAAGCCATTTCCTGTTTAATGGTTTGACAAGCAAATCAAACGTATTGTCCTAAAAATAAGATGTTTCTAATTATTTCAGACACGATTTGAAGATTCCAGCATCTTCTCTACGTTTGATCATGTTTATGTCACCATAGACAAGCCCAATGAAATATTTTCATCCAGAATTAAATAGTTTAGAGGATAGTTAAATAAAAAATTTCCATCATTACTCATCCTCATGTGATTTCAACAATGTTTGACCTTCTGGCTTTTATAAACACAAAAAAAGATAATTTGAAGAACGTTGATAACCAACCATTGCATTGAAACAACATTTTTTCCTAATATCTTCTTTTGTGTTCCTCAGAAACAGGTCATACAGGTTTAGAATAACATGAGGGTAATTTACATTTTTCGTGACCCATTTTTTATTACAAGGGTTCTTTACTAAACATTCACTTATAGAGTTAATAGAAATGTCTGTGCCACCATTTAAATGAATTTAAATGTTTTCCACCCTCTCTCTGATGTTTCAGAATTGTTCGCTGCTGTGCCTTTAAGATCTCTGTGTAAATGTTTGTGTAATTGAGAACGAGACCTTGTGTTTTGCTGCTCTCATGAGTTGTGTATTTGCCGTTGAGTCCAATATACTTTTAACTTGCTTATCTGTCAATAAAAGCTCCTTCAGTCAGCCGGCGTTACATCATGACAGATTCATAAAACAATCGGTGCTGAAATGTGCTACACAAACTTTAAGAGTGAAATCAGATATCGTGTTTAAAGTACACACAGGCCTGCGGCAGCTTTGAGACGCTTCAGAAGAATGTGACAGCAGACACCGCATAGCCCAGAGCCCATGCTAACAAGAAACATTCTCAGAACATTGGCTAACGTTCTTACAACAAGCAATAATGTTAACACAGCATCTACAAAGAGATTAACGTTCCCAGAACTTTCACAATGACATTTTAACGTTGTTGTAACTTGATGGAAACATCCGTGCCAACAACTGAAGGTCCTGGTGAAACTGGAACTTCTTGAGAAGATTTGACCAAACTGAAAGTTTTAAAGGAACCAAGTTTAAAATAAAAATCTTCTGAAACAACTTAATTCTGTGGTTTTAGGGCCCTCCTCATTATAAACCTAAACAAAGTTCATTTCAATGTTTGAAACAGATCTCAAAGACCTCTCATCTTTAATTTGTTTAACACCTGAAGTTCACAACTCTGGAACATTACTAATTTTCTGAAGACGTCAGTTTACTAACCACACACAAATTTAAGTACCCCAATAACATCTAAATAACCCCAATAACGTCTTTTTATATCCCAGCTTTTCTGAATGGGAGTTAAAAAAAATCCTTTTATTTTCAGCGAATTCATAACCAATTTACAAACCAGAAGAATGTTTTATTGTCGTTTCATAGCTGGAGAGATTTAATCGAGTTAAATGCAGTTATGTCTCATTAAATTATCGACTTATTTTCAAAGGCTTCTCATAAAATTCTTTTCAAATAGACACAAATGAGACGGTTGTTAACAAAGAAAAAATACAGGGCTCAATTGTAGCTC
This sequence comes from Yasuhikotakia modesta, assembly GCA_036877545.1. Classification (NCBI taxonomy): domain Eukaryota; kingdom Metazoa; phylum Chordata; class Actinopteri; order Cypriniformes; family Botiidae; genus Yasuhikotakia; species Yasuhikotakia modesta. Next base: position 19,924 of record JBAJNP010003439.1, read on the forward strand.
AGATAATTATAAGATACGATGCTTAAAATCTTCAGAACACACTATTGTCATCCTCAGGAAGACTTAATATAGATCTGGGCGTGGATGCGGTTTGATGGACGGCACTAAAGGCTAAAAACAACGGCTAAAAAAAGGTAAAAGACAAGCAGCTTCCAATGGAAGCGCAAGATATTCTGATTAATAATGACAGAGGAGACTGGATGTGCAGAACTCATTTTAATCAAGGATTGGAACTAAATTCCCCCTAAGCAACATCACAAACGGTCAATCTATTCCACGCAGAAAGATCTGCGGGCATTATTGCGGCTGAAGAAACCGCGTTTCATTTAAAACTGTTTAGACATTCTGTCTGGTTTGAAAAGATGAAGCCCCACACTAACTGTGAATGGCTGTTGCAAACTTTATAAGCACACGCTTTGCAATCGAGCCATTAGATATATTCTAAAAGGGTCTTATTGTACATTTGCTGTCGTTTCTTATCTATGCAGTCCATTTATACGGTCAAAATCAGTTTGCTGATTTGCTGTTTGCTACTAGCCTAGCCTGGCTAGCCTGTACTAATAATCTTTGTTATGAAGATAGCCTTAAAACATCTGGACTTAGCAACAGTAACCCTGGCAAGCACATGTTACTATGGAAACACATTAACGTTTGACAATATGACAGCAATTTTGAATAAGACATTTGTGCATCTTTGTGTTAATGTAGAACATAGAACTGACAAAAGTTCATCTCTTGATCTCTATGTTCGTCTCTTCATCACCTACTGAATATTACTGTACATCTCAGAAGAATTAATGGACGCTACAGCACAATTGCTTATATGAAGCATGAATCTGGACAAATCAGCCCTGCCCAACATGAAAGACATTGAGTGGCGGTCGAGCAAATATGACAGCTGCCTTTGATCTGCTAGCAAGCAGAACACCCTGCAGCAGTGAGACCACTTCACCTCTGAATCTCAGTTTTGATATTTCTGAGACCACAATTTCTGAGAGTTTTACAATCTCAAGAGAAAGCCACATGCCCCTCAGTTAAACGCCATATTTAACAGGAAACGTTCCTAGAACAATGACTAATGTTCTTTAAAAGTTCTTCTCAAAGTTAACAAATTATTCTTGCAATACCGTTAGTAGAACTTCAAGAAAATATATTTTATTTTAAAAAAATGTTATGCTGAAGTTGTTAGTGTAAAATTTTTAAAACGTTACAGTTACATCTTATAGCCAAGCAATAATGTTAATACATCTAAAAAAGTTAGTTTTGTTTCTACAATATTTAAAATAAATGAGCATTTCTATTACGATCTAGAAACATTCCTACAACCTGAATACAGTAATTGCACCTTAGAAACTAGGTGCTCCTGTAGCTCAACTGGTTGTGTTAGCAGCACAAAGGTTGTGGGTTCGATCCCAGGGAACACAAGTACTGATAAAAATGTGTACCTTGAATTCACTTTGGCTAAAAGCGTCTGCCAAATAAAAAAATGTAAGAGAAATTAGCCGTTATGAATTACTTTTAATGCCAACGTTTACTCAAACCAGAACTATATATTTGAAATTGTAGCTAACGGTTTTCTTACCAGTGTAAAGCAAAAATAAAAACCACTTTCCCAGAGCTTGTGTTTAAATCAAGATGGATGCTAAGCTCAACATAAACCTCTGGTTATTTTCTCAGCCGAGTTTCATCCGTGCAGCAGGAGAGATTTACAGGCAGACCTTTCATGGGTGTTGGACTTCACAGGATGTGCCCTGTGACAGCGGCCCAAGGCAGGCAGAAAAATAAGAATGACCTTTTCCTGGAGCGCCACACCAGAATGAGTTCACACATGCCGAAGGGGTGAGGTGGACCTTCAAAATGTGACCAGGAGAAATAAAATCTAAACTTTAACAACAAGAGATCTGTACAGGAGAGGAAACCTGAGCGTGACGTGCTGCAGTGTTTTGCTAAATAATGTGGGACTACATTGAATTACTGCTAACGTTGCCTTAAAACCAATTAGCAAACAGATGGCACAACGAAAATTACATTGTTTTGCATTGTTAACAATGTTTTGATGTTTTAATATCATGCAAAATATAAACGCACATTTGCGGATTGGGTTTAATATGGCACCCATTTAGAAGTAACTGTATATTTGCTTTAATAAACGTGGGATTGTGTATTTCCTCCGTGTAGTTCATTAGACAAACGGCATCGCTGACACCTGCCTGAACTTATTTCACTTTAGACGGGAGAGAGAAAGAAAAACAAGGCTGTCTCCCTCAAATCACGGCAAAGCATAGATCAATACAACTCATTTTGTGTAAACAAGACCTCCCAACTCACTGCCATCAAAGGTTTACACGCTAAAACTTGAAATAAACATCAATTGTCTCACCTCATATAGATGTGAAGGTTTTCCTCACTTCCAGCGAGAGCTTGTTAAGCCAGACACGTTTGTAAAACTGCTGAAATCTGACACACACTGAGATACGTTCAGGTTCTCCTCATGCATCAGTTGCTGAACGGGCTTAACACTGGTGTTCAGTACCTACATTTTACACTGAACATCAACTAACCATCCAACGCAGTAAACCTAAACAACAATGTCCTTAAATTTTAACATTAAACATCTTGTTTACCCAGCTAACAATTAAAAATGTTGTAAGAATGTTTCTATTAGTAACAAAAACGTTACATTAACAACAATGCTGACAACAACAACAAAAACAACATTATTTTGAGTTTTAAGTTAAGTCTTAAGTCTTAAGAATCTTAAGTTTTAAGAACATTCAAAACTATTTTAAAATGTTCCACTAACTACACAATGTTTTTGATGTGATATATAACAGTAGAAAAACAATCTACCAATGTTACTGCTAACAAAAAATGTGGAAAGCATTTACTAATACACAATAAGTTCCAGCTACACACAGTTTTATGCTTAGTTGCATTGTTACATCGTTTTTCACCTGCTGTCCACATGCAAACAGTCACTGGCTAACAAGCAGGAAACTCACACAGAGTTCATCCAAACTTCTGCTCATTGCTGCTTGATACACCAGTTTCTCCACTCAGCTCATCTTACAGGAAGTGCTAAACTGACATCACAGACATGGGCTGTCTTACAGCTCTGCTAATGACCCATCAATGGCTAAATCCGGGCCAGTCCGACCTGACTGCATGCGTTCTGGTTCTGAGCACCAGGGGAGCTGTTGTTTTGGACCCACTCTGGTGACATAACCTGCTACTGTCACGTTAACACCCTTTAACTCCAGTTACAATCTGAACAGTTCTGGTGTCAAAACCTATTGCATCATTTTTACGAATTCGGCTCAATATTATTGTATTGTGTATTAGATTTGTACTGACTTTTGTTATGCTGAGTGGCTATTCAGCTGCTTTATTAAATTAACTTGTTTTATCGAGTTGTGTGATTCTGTTAAATTCTGCATATTATGGCATTTCTTTGTAACCTTAAAGTACTGAACCATTGCTGCCTTACAGATCTTAAAATGCAAATCTAATTCCAGTCGCACAATATGATTCTCCTGTCTGATCATTAACAGACATACTTACACCACACATATATTACACCTTTGTTGCTTCATGCAATAATTGCAAGTTGTACAGAATATTTACAAGTTATTGAGCCTCCAAGACGTAACTTTAAGGTAACGTCAGCTAACATTCCACGAACAATCCCCGTTAGCTTAGGACATGCTAGCCGGACGTATCTCTCATCCTCATTGCGCGTTCACGCGAATGCAGCCGCGCATAACATGCAACATTTTTATAATGCGCGCAAGAGCATAAACGCTCCCTCGTGGCTTTAGAGAGCCATTTGTTGTTGCATAATGCCACTGTAATTTGATATGAAAGCAAAGCATTACTGCGAAAGAAAATATGCTTTCTGTGCTGTATTGATTCAATTATCGTGCACATTTCTGAGTCAGCCCGGAGGCAGGCCTGGGCTTATTTAAACCGAGAAGTTTATCGTCAAACTGCGCGCTTGCGTGCGCGGCGGTGCGCGTTTGTATTCGCAGCCAGCAGAAAATGAAGAGCAAACGCGCACGTCGCTCTATTGTCCATCCGATTGCACTGAAGCAAAAGACTGAAGCTGCGGAACAGTCAATAGCATGAAATTGGAAACTATGAGGCCGCGTTTCAATCAGGGGAGGGGAGAGACGCACGCAACTATTGACTTACGATCCTGTCACAATCCCTTGATTAAAAATATAGCTCTGTTCAATTTCACAGCATTCACTGACTTATTGATTGCTATTTCTGTACTTGAAGTAGCTTTCGCAAGAAATGAATTGTAGTTATTTGGACTAAGGCAGAACATTCTTGAAAGCTACAGGGCCAACGTTCACAAACAGTGCAACTTTACTGTGTGGTAAATTTGAGAAGTCATTTCATTTGAGGTTTAAAGTACAAAATAATCTTTCATGAGAAATTTGATCAGAATTAAAACAACAACAAAGTCCAGTCCTAGCTAAAAAATATTTTGTTATGCATCGTAAACATTCTAACTATTTTACTCACAATCTGAGATCAGCTATCGCTGAAAGTACAGGTGTACACTGGTGTACCCTGTTCAATGCAATGTCCACACAAATCTCTATAATGCTATTGGCTAGTTCTTCTGTAACAGTGCAGCAGGCTGGTCCATTATAAACTCACAACTGTGTTGTTTTAGTGCCTTACAGAAACTGCATAAAGCCGGATCAAACTGGAGCACATTTTAAATGTACCATTTATTTATTTTGTTGATCCAAAGTGACTTACAAGTTACAAATACAGCCTGATGAGAACTTTGAGAACACAAGTTATGCTAACATCCCATATTTACACCCATATTTTATCTAGTGCAGCGGTTTAGCTGAAGTGTTTTATAAGTACAAAAAGGCAAGACAGCTTGTCAAGTGATCCTATTAGACCTGTGAATTAAAAAAGCTTTACTTCCTTATGAGTTGAAGATAAAGTGTTACTGTGGCTCAATAAGAAGAGCATTGTGTTAGCAACCTAAAGGTAGCGGGTTCGATTCCCTGTGAAAACTGGGACTGAGAGACTGATAAAGAAAGTATAGTAAACACTGTAAGTCACTTTGAATAAAAGCAAATGCATTAATGTAAATGTGCAATATTAATCAGACGGCTTATTAGCAGGCAGGGACATAGTGTACAGCTCTGAGCTCAACATCAGTTACCGTACAGCTGAACAGAGACTGTCAGTCGACGTCTCGCAGACGTCTGAATGTGACCTCATGCATTTGCCGAGAGGTCAAAGCTGATCATCATTCTAGCTTCACTTTACTTCTCCTGGAGAAACTTGGACGTCACTTTAGCCGTTGACTTCCATCAGTCACACGCATCACATCAGATGCTGACACGCAGCGCTGGTGTGCGATGGGCTGGAAATGGATGTCAGTCAGTAAACCGTTCATACTGCATCACCAACTCTGTCACAGCAGCTGAGGATGATGATTCTCTCTCACCCGCAACTTCTTTGGCATTGAAAAAGGCAGAGGAGAGGAAAGTTATGGAACAAGTGGAAAACAAAACAAAACGCGTCGCCTTATTAATAAAAGATCTTATCAAGGCATTATTGGTAAAATAAAAAACCCTGCATTTGACTAAAATATCTTAAATATCTTTCATTTGACTAAAATATCAAAAATATTTTGACTAATAATATGTAAATTATATATTCATACGCGCACACATATAAACACACACAACATATACTATACGTCAGAGTATAAGCGTTTAAAAAGCACTAAATAAACTGGCAGTATTTCATTTCTAACATAGACCGTTTCTGTACGCTTTGTAATTGAAGCCACCTAGATTGTTTGCAAGGGCAATTTTGTCTGGTCTCCATAGCAACAAATAAATTTTTGCTCTTGACCTTTATTTAATAACAAAATTACGCACAGCGGTTATGTTCCAATTAATAAATGCCCCGAGGAAGGCCATTTATGGCCCCAAAACATGTCTTGCAAGACAAATTTAAAATCTATGAATTTTATAACCATTTATTTATTATTGGAAGTTTCTGCTGTTTCAATCAAAGAGAGTTTAGCCCATTCACGTCTAAAACTCATCTGGAGGCAATAATGCGCAAAAAAATAAGTATGCAAACGTAATTTTGGCAGATCTCAGAAGTAGCAAACAGCACAAACACCAAATCTGAGAACATTATTAGTTTAATTGCTTTGCCAAGACATTTGAGTGGATTTGCATTTTTAAATCTGAATATTACCAATTAGACATTACAAACTAAGTGCCTGTTAAGACATCATAATTATTACAAAGTACATCGTGCTCACCAATGCCAGTTAGTACTGTAAATAGCTAAAAAACAACTATACTAAACCTTGAAGCCAACCCACTTTGACTAGTAGGGTTCTCTAAAGTTCTTCAGCCTTACTAGCAAGAGTTAATATTGTTGTACTTATTGAACATTTTAATTTATTTAAATGCATTATATAGGCTACATAGCACACAGGCTATATTACAGAGAGATTAAACGCATATTGAGATATGTACATTACATTAAAGGAAGACAATATGCATAAAAAATCAATCCAAGCACAATCATGCAGTCAGAGAATGCGCTCGTCTTCTCAACGGTGCGACTGCATTGCCAGTTTCAAAATGACACCCATTCAAAAGCACAAGCTTCATTGATTCTAAACGTAAGAGTTACATTTGTCACAGCACATGCTGACGCAGCGTCGCATTATTTGCGTGTGGAGTTGTGCTGAACTGTAAAGTGTAAACTTTCAATTGCCCCCCAAAAAGAAAAATGCTCTAAACTTAAAGATATTTTTTTTAAAAAAGTAAATTACACTAAGAATGCCAAAAGTATTTATATTGTATATACATTTTATATAGTTTACTAGGTGTGTGAATTAACTAAATCTTATTTTTGCAGATAATGTTTCATCGTTAATACAGAGAATTATAAGCAAGTTTTTAAAATATTTACACTGACAAAACCTGATAAAACAACCTGTGTGAAACCACAACATGGTTTTACGGACCCAAGCGTATCAAAGTTCTGTCTTGTGTATCTAGCTGTGTTAGAGTCACAGCTCACAGAAGCAACAGACTGAATAAAAGGCTGCTTTATGCCGATAAGAAACCACATGACCACCAGAGAAGGCATATCATTAGTGACCATAAACAAACATTCGTTTGGTCCATCCACCTTTGAAACACAGCGTTCCTCAACTTGACCACTGTTTTCCATTTGTCCCCATTATTTAACAAGCTGTGTGTTGCTAATGCTCCAAAAATGTCTTTATTAAACATCCTGTTACAAAATGACCAAAAAAATCAAAGCAAAAAAATACCTCAGATCTTCAACCAATCGTAAAGTTTCAGAAAAGACTTGAAAAGATTATTTAAGGTTGTGATCAGAGATTTGAACAAACTCAAACTTTCTTATCCAATTCTTTCAAAACCAAATGATCTGAGGCAGGGCCATAGACAGACCATCTGAGAGACTGTTGATCAAAGTAAATAATTAAAAATCCACATTTGCTTCTCATGAGTGTTAACTTAAAATTCATGTCATTTAAAAGGTAGGCTAAGCAATTTCAGACAGGCTAGCACTAGCAAGCTAGCTTTGAAATCCCTCCCCTCAGAGCGTCTCTAAAGCCATGCCCCCTCCAACACGAACACACCTGTGCAAAGCAATGCAGACAAGTATCAAGGCATCCCATTGTTGTACTTGCACCGAATTTGATTGGATAAACATTTTGTGGTCCTGCATCTACTGTACCACAGAAGAAACAGATTTATATTCATATATTAAGACCACTTTACTTAAAGATAACAATGTTTACTTAGCATAAGAAAACAAATGTTTCTGGTCCTGCTATTAACAGAATAATAGTGAGTTATACAGAAAACTACATCTGTGCTTATGAAATCAAATTAATGCACCTTATGTTAATCAGACAACATAATTAATCTCTATGTCTTTACAGTCTCGCGCTCAGATCTTCCTTTAAGAAGGCCTTGTGTGCATTTTACAGCCAAATCCTTTTTGCCTATATATCCTGAAAGCCGCTTCTACAACTAAACACTCATGTATGTCATTTCATTATGTAAGTAGACAGCAGTCTGTAAAAATGCAGTGTCAGCTAGACTGTATAAAACCATTTAAACGTATGTCACACATTTAAAACATTTGTCCTAAGCTGCTCTCAGTGTAAACGAACCAAAGACATGTCCACCCTGATTTATACTCAATGCTACAACAAAGAGAGAGACAGGTAATGTGTAACGGATTGTAAGAGTTACTGCGGTTCACAAACAGGGCAGTAAACAGAACAACATTGCTCATATAGTGGCTCATATAGCCCTCTAAACTCATATAGACACTATATAGATATCCACTCTGATTCTAAAGCAATATAGAGTCAGAGTAAATGTACGATATTGTATAGGAGAACATACAGTGTGAATGAGAGCAGATACAATAAATAATAAATAAATGATATCAACATGTAGAGTCACGGCCACTTCACAGTCAAGCGACACTGAAGTTAAAGAGCAATGAGATTATTGACAGAGCATTCTGCACAGAATCATGGAAGCCTGAAGCCTCTATTAACCTGCGTTGTGGAGCTGTCAGCCCCAGGGACTGATGGGGTACGTTTGACGCACCGTTGATTCCCGTTGTTTTCTTTCTCCTCCAGTGATCTGAGACAAAGAATCAGTTCTTAGTCCACAACTGAGACGACGAATCAAAGGTCTCAACACAAAACTTCCCAGCGAACATCATCTGTTTTTTATTATTTATGCAAACTTTGAGACTTCACGTTGCGTTGTTTTCGTCTATGAGAAACGCTTGAGACATCAAAGAGCCCATTTTATTGACGAAAACATCAGACTGGACAACGTGATGTCAACCACAGGACTATCTTGCAGCAATACAAGCAATAACATTACTTAAAGATATTCGATACGTGAACAACAGCTCAAAATGTTCAAAACATTAATATCATTTAACTTTGTTTACATTGTTAACAGGTAGAACGGATCCGATATGTAATTATAGTCTTTATGAGCTCTAACCAGTCTGCATGCTCTTAAATGAGTCATGAGTTTGTTCAAAGGATAAATAATAAAAAGCAGCACAATGTGATATTCAATATGTGAACTATAGTTTAAAATACATGACAAGCCGTCACGTAACTTTATATTTAGAACCTATTGTTAACAGGTACAAGAGACCTCATAGTGATCATTTAATTCTATGAGCTCTAACCAGCCTCACACTCATGATTCATCATTTCAAAACAATCGTGAAACACTTTTACCGAGTTCATCGTTTCACAAAGAGGCTGTCGTGTCTTAATTACTCCAGGAACTGTCAGCTACCTGTCAGGCGGGAAAATTGATGTGAACTATGAGTCAAAGACTATTATTACATATCTTTCATCTCTTCTCGTTTCCACCCGACCGCGCCATTCGCTTAATCGTCTTGTTTTTAGCAGCGTGAGGCAGCCGGCCTGAGCGACCGTAGGAATGTTTTAATGAGCTTATCTGAGTCAGAACACAGATTCTCCACGCTTTGCGAGAAAAGACCCAGAGAAAGGACAAAAACATCCTGTCCTAAAGTAGATGAGGCAAAAAGGTGAGTCATTAGAAAAGTCTTAGCCAGTCCGGCTTTTCCGAACTGAATTATGGAAGAATGGGAATGAGGTAAACAGGCAGCCTGACCCATCGCGGTTTTGGAGGGTTAAAGAGTGGCAAACGTTCACAAGCCACGAGCCCATTAGCCCAGCGGAGGCAGGCGGAGGTGACGCCTCTCGCAAGCGGTGAGGTGTACATTAAATATCACAGAGGTCACGGCTCATTCAACCTCAGAAAGCTGCCACATCTGTTTTGAGGATTAATGGAATTCAGACCAACGAATTGCTGTTCAATGCTGTGAAAAGAAAGACTGTGAATGAGGCTGAGATAAGACAGTGACAGGACAGTGTTTAGCTGAAGCAAAATAAAATGACATTCATGCATTTAACAGACGCTTTAATCCAAAGCAACTTACAATGCGTTCAGGGTTCACATTGTCATCAGTTTGCACATTCCCTGAAAATCGAACCCACAACCTTTGCGCTGCTAGCTTGATGCTCTACCAACTGAGGTACAGGAACACTTACAACCTCAAGCACATACTCTAGTGCGGTGTGGTTGTGTCACATTAAGCTGAAATGCTCATCCGGGCACCAGGTTTGAGTCTGGCCTGCATCATTTCCTAATCTTGTAGCCTCTAAAAAAGTGACAACATTAAGTTAATCTTACTGGTGTTTGCTAAGGTAGCGTCAGCATTGCTAGCCAATTTTCCAATGACATACTTTTAAATGGCTGTGCTCACAAATGACTTAAAGGAAAAAGCTATTCCTGTGCTGTGAATGCTAAGGTCAAAGTTCACCATCACTCAGTGGCCCTGTGTGAGTTCATCTCTGTTCTTGTTGTGTCCTCTTAGGTTGAATTAGGTGACTTAGTTCCTAAGTGCCTGCAGCTGCCATAATATAATGACCTACGCATAACATACTGCCTCGACGTGTGATTGGACTTGTGCAATGGCTCAATACTTCCAGCGGCTGTGAATGAACCGTTTTGTTTGCAGAAGGTTGTGTCATGTATTTTGCAGCAGGCTCTCGAATCATTATGCTTCCGTTCACATAAAGAAAAGAGGATGAGGTGCGTGTTAGTATCAACACTCCCACCCACATGATAGCAGCTGAAAGTCATTTAGTTTAGCTGTTTAGCTGCACCCAGACTTCCTGTCAAATGTACTGGCCACTGTACATCATCTATTTGGCAATAGAGTGGAGTGTTACAATTGTAGTATTTTAAATAGAAAACAATATGGAACTCAATACACACAAACACACACACACAACTACACACACACACACACACACACACACATAATTACACCACCACACACATTGAGCAGCATGTGAAAAACAGGTGTTAAACTTCTGCTGGTGAATGATACAACATATTATAATTATGTACATAATACAGTAACTTGGGCTAGATAAAAACCACCTAGCAACAACCTAAAACAGCAAAGCAACTACATGCTAACAAGTTAAAGGCACTCAGAACACCTTAGCAACTGCCTAGTAACATCCTAGCTACCACCTAGCAACAATTTTTAAAGGGGACATGCATTATTTACTAGAAAACATTCAAATCTAGTTACAAATGTTAAATTTAAGCAGCTGCACTATTTGGAGAACGGCTCATATTCTTTTCTAAATGGCCCTGAATGATCGATTAGGTCTTTGGCTATTTTCTGTATTCTTGTATATGATTTACGGCATAAGTCCTTGCAGAAGAGAAGCACAGACACCAGAAGCTGACAGGTTGTTGGGTGTTGTTACAGTAAACGTGTTTTTAGGGGGTTTGTTGTCTTTAGTCCTTGAGGGTTTGGACAGATTGTAGTGCAGGCTGAGAGACCTCCCTTCAAAGACCCCTTCTTCGCTTCAAGCACTTTTGTATGGAAATTGGACAGTATTTTTTCATCTAGAACTACGGGTCACAGCCCATGTCCCCACTTATAAGAAGATGTGGCCGTGAGAGGAAAAACCATATAAGAGAGTCTGAGAAGTCCTTCAAAGAAATAAGCAGTGAAAATACAAAAAACTTTTGCTAGAGAAAAACCAAGTGATTTATGTATGTGGTTTTCCCTGTTATTAATAACCCAGATATATAATATAATATAACATGATTTTTATATCGCTGTGCAACAGCAATTTGTTATCACAGGCTAAATATTTGTTCGTGTTATAAAGTTTCAAGCGCTTCTGTTGTTTTTTACAGTTCTAATTACAAGAAAGTAAGAAAGCAAAAGTAGAAAGTAAATCCGTGCCTGTACTATGTTGACAGGTTGGCATGTCTGCTTTGAAACTGAAGTAGTTCTTTAAATAATCAGCGCAGGAGTGTGTGTGACTACACACACTTCAGTCTGAGAGATGCAAGTCACACACAGAGCACGTGGGAGTCATCACACATATATATGTTTCCTAAATAAATCAAATCAGTAAGTTTGTTACCGGCTCCACTGCCAACATGATCTCGGAAACGAATGCAAAGTGTCAAGTGTGCATGTAAACAAAGATGTCTTGTTTGAAAAATAGTCTTTCTAGAGTAATTTAAAAATAGCCTTACTAGAGTACTTCACAAAAAGCATTTCTAGATTAATTTACCGCAGCATACTTCAGTACAGTCACAGGTATACCTTTTTATCAGTATATGTGTTCCCTGGAATCGAACCCACAACCTTTGCACTGCTAACACAGTTTTACCAGGAACATATCATTCCACACAATTTCCAGCTTTTTTAGGGTGGACAAGAGAGTATTTTTAAAGACACAGTCAACTACAGCTATCACAGAAGAGGAGGGTGTAATTTGATTGAGGCTGGAGAGATATATTGCCACGGCTCTTAGTAAACTGAAAACTCTGCCCAGAGGCTCTGAATGATTAAATCCATTCTAATACAATCGTCTTGATTAATAATTGACCTGGTAGTAATCGCAGAAAACTCCTGAACTTCTCAAAATTGCAGTATTGAAGATTCAAATTGTGAAAGCGCCAATAATCCTGACAGACTCTAATCAACCACCAGTCTAACAATCAACTTTTCGCTTTATGTTGCCAAGTTTCTGCAACTTTTGTTCTTTGTGCGTTTTCCAAACACAACACCAGGTGATTGTGGTTTGGAGGCCATCAGATGGTGTTTTTGAAGCATGTCTCATGAAGAGCACATGATAATATATGGAACAATTTAATATCACATTCTATCCAAACTTGTGTGCTATTTTTCCAGACATATTTTATATGCCATGGAAAATTGGGGCTCCAAGTTCCCTAAGAGGACTGTCTCCATTGTAAAAAAAAGTTTGTACGTTTGTGCGCAACCTACAATCAATTGTAGGTCTCGTGAAGAACTAGCATCCTAAATTAGCAATGAAATATGAACGCAAACCAGAATATTAATTCATTAGCGGTATCGCTGAACAATGTTGCTTAATGTTAAGTGACAGTTTCATCAGGTAAGATGTTTACAGCGGTGTTAGAAGGCGAAACGGCTTTCAGATTTGACCTAGATTCTAGCTGCCAGTTGCTGGTTGGCTGAAAATAACTTGTTATTTCCACAGACACAAGCAGCCATTCAAACTAAACAATGGAAAAAATTCTAGTCTTGATTAAGGTTACCATCAAATCTGACCCTATTATGCGAGAACATAAAAAATGCAACCTGGAATCTGGAGTGTGCTAAATACTGCTGGCTTATTCTTGTCCCTGTGTTGTTATATAAAAAAATGACTCATTCTTCACTGTGTTAATGTAACCTCAGTAGAAGGCAGTGTTAATGAGTACAAATTAATTGTTAGTTCTAGAAGAAAGTTCCTTGCAACGACCACAATTTCACAAGTAAACAGATTAACTAAAGTGCAAGTGAACTACATCTAAGTCAACACAAAAGTTAAGATAAACATGTTTACTTAATGTTCTTATCCTGTTCCTGGTCTTGCTAACCTAAACTTTTTCTCCTTATGCTTTTTAGCATAACAAAATCCACTGCAAAGCGTTATTCTGGTACAGAACACTCACTTTTTACCATCCAATCAAATCCTGGCAGATGAAAGTCCTGCCCTACATAAGTTTTGTGATTGAGTATGCTGTTTCAATTAGAACGGTAACATTACTGAAGTAAACTGGGTTGTGAATGCTAACTTCAAGTGAACTTTATATTATAAGCTCTGCTAAGTTGGCTATGAACTGTATCAAGGTTCATACAAGGTCAGTTTAGTTGTACAGGACCTGGTACTCAAAACTGTGACATCACTAACACAAAAACATAACGTACTAAACCATTTTCTTAGGAGAGTGATGCTCACAAAAATCAGGCACTACTACACAACCAGTTTCTCAACCAGAGACCCAGAAACCACCAGGTGGCACCAGGGTGACTTACAATTATTTAAAGCACAGCAAAACAATATTTAAAATGAGCTAAACTACATCAAATCAAGATATGTCTTAGTGTTTGTAGCAAATACACTTTTTGTGAGTTAGGCTAAGCTGTGGAATATTTACTGGCTAGAAATCATGGCTTCAAATTTTGTTGTGGACGATGATAAAGGGGCCTTGAATTCAAAAACGTTGAGACCCACTGCATTAAAAGATTACTGTATAAATCTGTTTATATGTATCCTTGCTGAATTATTTCTGAAAGAGTGAAAGCACCATTCAGAAACCCCCCTTTGCCCTGTAACATTGAGCTACTTCAACCACAAACCCAAAGACTTTGATTCTAACTTATTTTATTCATGACACTGTAATTGGTTTCTCATGCGACTCTGTTTATGAAAGCTGGTTAATGTCCAAATTAGCTCCGTCCACAGACTACAAAGTACATTTAGGTGGATTTATTGGACTGTAATACACTGTAATGTCAAGCACATTTGAACAACACCAAAGGCTTCGTCTGCAGTTTTGAAAGCCAACAGTCCCTAAATTGCACTTACGTGAGTCAAAAGGGGTGTGTGCATTTATGGTGTCTTGACTCTTAATTAAGTAATTGTACTCTTTATTTAAGTGGATCAATTTAACCATGTGCTTGAGCCGGATGTAAATTAGGTTGACTCTAAAACCTGCTTTGGAAAAGCCCTCGTTCAATATAAACGGTTTAATCGTATCTCACGGTTTATCCTACTTTCGCCTACTGTACTATTAGATTCCAATCAAAACTGATGTTCAGTGACACTTCCAAGTCTGTTTAAGGCAAGGTCCATCAGTACAGTACAGTACTGTTATATACAGTACAGTAAAGCAAACTCTACTTCATTCTCATTTTCTTTGCACAACACAAGTATAACTGCAATAGTGACATATTCCCAATACAAAAAGCGGTGACCTTTTATATCAGTCAGAACAAGATACGATTACAACTGCTATACAGAACTTTACCCAGGATAGATAATTAATCAGGGAACCTAGGAATATATCTGTCAGAAACCTTATCACCAGCTGCTATCCTCCAATAAACACTGACGGCTCCATCACGCTCGGTGTGGACATACAAAATGAATCTCATTCTTGCTTTGACACGGACAAGATGACATGTCACGCATTTGTGCTCCGATGCCTCTTAACAAAAAATAAAACCAACAACAAAATAAGTAAGGCCACAGAAGAGCATTATTTTGGGCCAGGACCTGTGCCCAATTATGTAACCGAGGTGCCATTTTCAGTCCATGATATTTCTCTGGTCCTCGTCGGAGCGGCGGGACAAAAGAATTAAATTTGCATTTAAATAACCACTTTCATCCTCGCAAGCAGCCAAAAATGACGGAGGTAAACTCAAATCTCTTTCTCAGCTGCTCCCTAAAACGATATGGCTCACAGCTAGACTGAATTTAATATCCATCCAAATCTATCTTTACATTTAAGAGCTTACAACGCTAGTCCTCTATCAACCCGCCCGAAAATCACTAAATCGTCATGTGACTCTTTTAATCTGCTTCCTCAGGTTAAAAACGCTCTTCAGAAGTCTGTCTTCATAATTTAATGACTTATTCACTGCTAATCTCAGCATGTCAAAATGAAAAGCGTTTTTAGCAACCGGATCGCGCTCAGAACGGTGATCATAACGACAGGATTAAACGACAAAAAAAGACACGTTTTCTCAATCTCTATAGCGTCATTATAAGAGACCCTTTGTATCATTTTTAAAAACAAGAACTGATGACTTCATAAATACTTCATTGTGCAAATCTTTACTCATGAGATCATCTGTTACAGGAATTCACCACTGATCTCTCTGAAAAACTTACAGGAATGATTATTGGTTATTTTCCTAAGGCCTGTTTTGGCATACTGCTATACTTTGTATACACTACAATAGTAGTGCACACTACTATACTACAGTACTACTGTTCCATAGCATCTATATTGTGCACATATATGTATTTTTCTATATGCACAGAATAACCTACAGAATGACCTCCTATAGTTTCCAAAATGCTTAATGCACTAAACTGTCCACAAATCAGTTACTTATAAAAAACACAGACTATATAATAAATATAATATACAGTAGCGTGACCTTACACCTTAAAACTATTTTAAATGACATGCATTCACAGAAAGAGGAAAAATAACATTGAATCACTAACTAAACACAAAGCTGACAATCTCAACACACAATGTGACCCATGCATGAACACATAAAGGCTTCAGCAGTAATGTGTCAGTTTTGGTTGACATTAACATGACAGACTCCAGATGTTCAGGATTAATATTCAATGTTCTTCCCAATGGAAAAACGTCTCTGTCACTAAACCACAACAACAGCCTTTTTAATACTGTATATATAGCTCTGTGGAGACAATAACACCGATATCCAGCATTTACAGGTGAGACTGACCTGCACAGGTGAGATCCGCGCGCTCCGTATCCATAACGTGCCCGACGCGTTTACGTGAACGCGCGCAGGTGTTTTTTAATGTAGTTTTAAGGGGATTGTGGGATTGACGCCTCGGGTCTGGCGTACGTCTGACGCGTCCAAATGACGTCATCGAGGAGCAGGTGCAAAACAAACTGGAAACAAACCAAGTTGCCCAGTTGCGCAAAATGCGCAAAACCGCATATTTGGTAAAGATGGGCTGCAACATAAATGCACAGATTGTTATTAAAAAACTCACAGCATGATTAAATGGAAAAATACTTATTCGACATAACGTGGAAAATGTTTTGCAGCAATGCAGTAATTATAAAATAACATTAACCTCTAGTCTAAATTATTATTTTATTGAATATACTCTGAAAAATATTGTCCTTTCATCTAATTTATAAATCATGCATTTTAAAAGTCAACCCTCATGAATAAAACACGTTGGCATTGTCACTTTTCCATATTTTTTGTAAGTTAAATTATTAATCATTTTTGAGGGAAATTAGCTCTCCGTCTTCTGCTCCTGAATTCTCATTGAAAGTCTTGCGTTCAGGTTTCCATATGTTATAACAAACGTTTGGTTAAATTTAAAACGCTAGATTGGTTTCCCTGGACTTCACAGAGAATTGAACCCACAGTGTGTTTTTAACAAAAGCTTCACAAGTTTGTTTTCTAACAGCTAGTCTTAAAATTGAACTTGACCTATAATTATTTTGGTGGCTACTTGATAAATTCAGCCGGTGCATTTTTATTAAACCGTCGCGGAAGAGAACAAAACAATGGGGAAATAAACTCAGGCATGCACCGAATCTTAAATGTGTCCAGGCAACAAAATTTATTTCCTCTGAGTCTGTCAAATGGTGAACATCTATCTTCTGTAGCGGTCGCTCCCAGAGCTCTATTTTTCGAGATGGCATCAGTCAGAAACTCAGCACAGCATGATCTTCATCTAAAGTCTGCTCTGAAAGTCTGAAAATAAAAATATATATAATTGCTAAGTGTAATTAGGCTTCAGATATAGGAAATAGTGAGAAAAGCTATAACTCACCTCAGGAAAATGTCCTTTATGGTTTAAATGACACACTATATAAAGAAATGAGAGTGTATAGGGTCACTGAGAAACAAGGTCTTCTCTAATCAATACATCAATAAAGAGAAAATCACATATATTTTACATTTAAGTGTGTCAGTGTGTAATATTTCTTCATGGTTTACATCTTAAGCACTTACAAAAAATATCAGGGTTTTACAACATCATACATTATTTACACTATCAGTGTTTTTGATCATGTATCATGACATTAGCATGAGACTATTTAAAGTAACTGAATACTGTAAAATTAGCATCTGATCATATTAATAATTCTGCATAAGGGATTTAAACATGGTTTAAACATCAAATGAAGCAAACAGTACTGCAGTCTTGCTAACTGTAAACATAATATATAAACATAATATTTAATAAATGAACATGTAAGGCATGGAGAATGTGTAAAACTTTAAAAACACACAGCAGGTGTTTCACTTCAGTGCAAATAAGTGGGTGAAGGTTCTTTTTTCTCTTTATTTATCTATTTTTTATCGCCTCTATATGTGTTACAAATATCTTGTGATGCTAAAAGCAGAAATGAACATAAATCACCCAGAAACAATTACATACAAGTAATGAATCATTATGGAGGCGTGAAATTGATGCACAGCTGTTTGTTTGCATTAGCTTACGTCAAAGTCGCACAATTACTGTATTTATTAATGCAATCTTTCACTGGCTCTGAAATTCAACTACACCTACTTTAAAACACACATTTATCCAGTTTATAGCACAGTTTCACCCTCCCACTGCTCAGCACTAAACACTTTAAGACAAGTGCTAAGAACGCTAATGTCCAGAGGCTTTTAAGACATGAAATGTAAAAGTGGCGATGACCTGTCAAATCCAATAACCAATCACATTTCAGAGGATTCGCTGTGATTGTTTTACCATTACAGAAATGCTAATTGACACTCCCTTCCCTCAGACAGGCTGTCAGTGATAAATCCAGAGAGCTCCCCTAACACTTCACTGTCAGGCTCACTCAGTCTGTAACTCAGGCAGTACAGAATTCAAGGAACCTGTTCTACCAGGCCAAAGCACACGTCCTTTAAAGATGAACGTTTTCAATGACAAATTGTTTCTCTATTACAAAATGCAGCGACCGCTGCACCAGCTAAATGAAAGTATTACATTTTCAAGTATTACAACTGTGAAGAAATTTTATTTAAAAGTGTAACAATGTGCACCATGCACAGCAAGACCTGGATTTTATTTTGTATGAGGAAATTAATGAACTAATGAAACTCAGGTGGTTTTGCAAATGTTTCAGGTGTGTATTAATAAAACATTGACAGAAATTTAAACAGTGCTTCAACTTAACCCATGCAGTGTTTTCTCAATCTCTGAGAGCTTCCAACATGAGCAAATGTGATTACCTGGAGCAATTAGCCATCTTCAAAAAAAGTCTGTTTTGCTTTTCTTAGTCACTGTCTGATGATTTCCACTGAAGAACATCGAGTGAAGATGAAAGTGAATGCAGTGTTCTATGCAGCAGATTATTTTAAAAAGAGGTTTTGATTAGCTCGGCTTTCTTTCATGAGAAAGATGTCAGAACAACAAACCAGTTCATTAGGCGTGTGTGAACATCCAGGTGGAGTTTATGTGCCCTCAGAACAAGTGTTGTGAGAAGAAACGAACAGTCGCATGACAGTGAGAAAATGAACACAAGGTGTTGTAGCATCTGCGGTGGATGGATTGCAACCTATTACCTGTAGTTGTGATAGGTCTGCCACTGTGTGATGTGCTTGCCTTGAATTATTTGCTAAGCCATGGTGGAAAACTCGAAGAATGAATTCCTTCAGAATCAATTTACTTTCTATGTATTGGATCGATTTAAGAGGAACGTATTTATATTGCGCATAGTGTGGAAACGTATGGATCACGCTCACAGGAATGATTTGAGAAACATATATTCAGATAATGATAGCATGACAGGGGTCTTATAAGGAAAATGTTGCAATGTTTATCTTGCGCCTCAAAAACATCACATTGCATCACCTTTTCATCAAAGCCTTTGCAGACTTCAGATATTATCATACTTGTATCATATGGCCATCATTTGACTTCAGAATAGCATACAGATAAACACGCTACTCCTCTGGTAAAACTGTCATTTATTCTTTTCAAAACACAGAATATAAAAATCACACTTCATATTGGGAGACATCACTTT
>JBAJNP010003440.1:0-39671 GCA_036877545.1 Yasuhikotakia modesta
ACACACACACACACACACACACAAGTGTTTACTTGCCAACCTTGTGCTCCTTATGATGTGTGTGTTGTGGTATTTTCATACAAAACAGGCTATTCAAGTCACGCTTGTGTCATACATGTATACGGACGGCCAAGTATTTCACGTGTCACAAGTTCAAGAATTTGAAACATGTCAAACCAGAGTTACGTTTCAAACAATGAATTTCACCCGTTCTCTCTTCCAACAAACAAACCGGAGCTACTGAAGAAATAAAAATTCATAAAAAAAAATGTCATAATTCTTTTGAATGGGTGTGAAAGGCTTTACTCTCATCTGTCAACTAATAAGTCACGTTACGTAACGTTAGTTTCTCCAAAACGCTGGAAAACGTTCATGAGGAATTTAAGAAAGTAGAAACACCCTCTGAGAGTCGAGGTTTTGGTGTAATCTGTGTCAGAGAAACAAACAGCATATCAGAGCAAAATCTTCATCTATAGAACAAAATGGTGTTTAGCTTTGTTAAAGGATTTATTTTGAGATCTTCTGTATCTAATTGATTTGCATTGCATTGGCGTGCGAGGCAATGACACCCGTATTGTTTTGTGTTGCAGGGCAAGTGGATGCAAAATTTAATGAGTTTGCACCGATTTATAGGAAACAATATTTCCTGGCCTACTTAACACAGATTCAAGATGAACTTGAGCAACACAAACAGCAACACAAACAGCTTCTCAAACAAAGGGTGAGTTGTAAAATACATTAAATGTTATAGATTAGCCTGATCAGTGATGGATTCTGAGATTGACTCATTATGTCTGATTACTTAGAAACCTCTGGATCCAGGAACGGTGTTGTATGAGGAGAACATGATGATCTTTGAGGACGGCAAGAAGTGGAAGCACAGATTTGTCGTGGTGCGAGCCAATTACGTACTGGAGTGCTACGCTAGTTACAAGGTTCGAGTTTTCCCATCTGGTACCTTGAGAAACCTTAAGTACCGCCAACCAGTTTAACTCACTGTTGTGTCTTTTACCTGCAGACGTTTATGAAGGGCTACTCCCCACTGCACAGACTCATGCCTACAGGCGGCGCTGTTCTGACTTCAGAAGAGAAATACAAAGAAATGCTGGATCAGTGTTACTCTTACACTAGCAGTGAGTAAAACCAAACCTGAATTTGTGTGAACGTCAGTTTGCTACTTAATGTAAGCTAACATGTGCACGCGTTTGTTTGCAGACGTGAAGGAGGATTTAGTTCCCCCTGTGGAAAACATGCCAGGACAATTCCCGGTTTATCTGAGACTTCCGTATCGCAGGGACCCCTACTTCTGTTTCTTCAATGAGAAGCAGCAAACAGAATTCATCTCCATCATGTCCGACTGTATTCGCCACCAGAACAAAGGTATCAGCTATTGCTAAACCTTTATATGGGTTTAAAATAAGTTCTTGTTGTTCTTAGATGCCTTAGATGTGATTATCACAAGAGCTTCTGTCGTGTCTTAACAGACTTTCTGAAGAAGTCGACGTGTGAGGTGAAGGCTTTCCTCAAAGCTCTTCAGCTCTACAGGCAGCAGAAGGGCCAGTATGAATTATGGGATATGCTGATAGGCAGTGATGTGAGGGTAGGTTTCATGATAAACCAACAACAACGACCTGCTGATGTTAATGTGTTTGTCACCTTTTTTCTAGCAGGGCATGGAATGTTCCAGATGCTAAAAAGCCAAACCAAAGTCCTCAAAATAGATGTGATGTCATTTAATGTGGCAGTTGTGACAATGTTTGTCATTCCAAAATAAGTGGAACCGAGTCGTTGCACCACTTTGAATTAAGTTTAAACGTCATTTTTCACACGCTTTAGGATCACTGCAGTCGTTTGGAATGTGTGAAATGCTCACAAGAAGTTTTGCTCTGTACAGCATGAAAACAAACTGTTGTACAACCACAGTTTGACCACAAATCCCACAGTTAAACTATGGTTGCTGGTTAATTTGTGGACACTGTGGTTTAACTACAGCAACTATTTTGGTGTGAAGTAGTAAAACTAGTAATAGTAAATAGTAAAATTGTGAAACTACTTAACGTAATGCAACCTGTGACCGTTTGACATTATTCAGTTGATAAAATACACCACAGCTAACTTCAGTTTAATTTGTGTTTGAGTTGATATAAACTGTGCTGAGTTAGGTTAAGTTTGGCAGTGTTTGCTCTTAATGTTTATCGAGTCTTAACTTGATCTATCATGCATGTGTGTGTAATGACTGAATTTGTGTGTTTAGGTTCTTGCTAATCTGTTCATGGAGGACTTCATGCCTTACCTGGAGACTGAGATGCAGCCGTTTCTAAAGAGCAGGAAGGCAGACAGAAGAAAAGTATATTTTGCGGTGTGTGTCTTTTTCTTCTGTTGAATCTGCATGTCAACACACAAGACTGAGGTTCTGAATCATAGAGCTTGAGTTTTAATGAAGTTAAACATCTGCTGGGTGGCTGGTGGTCCGTGATACTTCATCCTGGGGCGTGTGATCCCGACGACGCTCCGGTGGGACGTTCCACACCCAAACAGCTTCAGGCCAGGGAGGCTAGAAATGTCCCTTGGTTTCTCCTAATGGGTGTGACACACCAGCCACATTCCAGAAAGTCGTCACATTCCTCAGTGTTGATGAACAGATTCTCACTGAGGCCTGAAACTGATCGATGAAACGCTTATGTAACAACAATGCTAATGAACTACTGTGACCTCTGACCTGTTACAGACAACAGAAGCTGCTTATTTTCTGGTGCAAGAACATCTGCTCATGAGGCTGAACGCTTTGAAAGAGGAATGCAAAGACACGGTGAAACAGCAGGAGGCGCTGATGCGCTCCAACATGGACCAGATCATCAGCTCCAGAGCGTTTCTGGAGGGCAAACTTAAAGGTACGTTTGTGTGTGTGTGAACTTGTTACCACTGAGATCCCCTAGGACTTCTATGGAGAAGCCCACCATGGGGGGCTGCTAAATGATCTTCTGTTAAATACAGAACCTGTGAAATTGTCCCACACATAAGCTTATTGTCCCCTCAACAGCAACAGACATAGATTGTCTCTGTGTATCTGAGTCTCAATTTTTTTGTCTCCTGTAGCCATAGTAACAGAGCCAGCCACAGCGCACTGCACTGAGCACGTGCAGCCCTACCTGCCAGCCGTCCTGGAGGAAGTGATGGGACCAATCAGCATGGGCTTCACGGAGGCCCGGATGCTGAGCGAGGGCATGATGGAACAGCTGTGTGAGGACTTCCAGGACCGCAATCAGAGAGAGGAACTCCAACAGGTAGTCAAACAACTGGAAAATATCTTACGTTTTGGAAGACGATTAGCATCAACAGCGATGATGACATCCTTCTCTTCCTCCCTGCAGGCTCTGTTTAAGATGAGCACGGCTAATTTGCAGAGCTGTTATGATAAAGTGAGTACCCTGACCGATCACATCCAGGAACTGCAGCAGACCTTCAGCTACCATGTCAAAGGTCTGCAGGACAGCACCGAGTTAGACATCAAACAGGTACCTGAAAACTCACGTTTTAGAACTCTGTGCTAGTTTCTCTGTGATGGGTTTTGTGATTGTTGGTGATTGTTGCAGCTGATGGAGAACGTGGAGTACACCTATGAACTGCTCCTGAGAAAAGCTCTGGAGGACCAATCCATCAACTTTGGGACGGCTATACAGAAAGCTTCCAGCAGGGTTCTCAAGGTAAGTTTATATGTACCCTGCTCAACTCAGCCAGATTTGTTTAGCCAGGTTTGTTTAGCTTACTTTATCTGCATCCAACAGCAATTTGACTATGACAGCTGCACAGTCCGGAAGAAGATCTCTGAAGATGCTTTGATTAGCATCACGCTGCCTAGCATCAAGAAGCATTTGGCCCCGTCCTTCAAAGAGGTACAGTGCCTGACCTCATGTTACAACACCGTCATTTCATTTCAAACCTGTACGAACGTGTCTTTTTATATGTACTTTTAGGAACTACCAAAATTTGAGCAGTACATATTTGCTGATTATTCCAACTTCATCAATGTGGAAAATGTATATGAAGACATCCTTAAACAAATACTGGAAAAGGAAGTTCGCTTGGGTAGGTGAAACCTTTAACAAAACTAGAATACTGAGGTAAAAATGTAACGCTAGTTTAGACTTACAGTGTCTGATATCTTGTTATCTAATGCAAAGACATTTGGACACGTTCAACTTTAGAAGCTCAAATTTATAAGAATATGAAATAGCCAATGGTTTAGGTTTATTAATAAGATGAACCAATTTTCTAATCTGATTCTGTCTTCTGATTGGCAGCGGTGGATGAGGCAGCCAGCAAGCAGAAGTTCAACCTGTTCACAGACAGCAAATACAATTTCAGTCTCTCCAGTCTGTCTTCCACTCCACCCAACAGCCCAGGATACGTAAAGGCGGCCCCTAATCCTCACGCAGCCCACCCGCCCTCACCGTTGCTGGCCAACGGCCTGTCAGCAAAACACTGCTCCACCAATAAACTGGAGCCAGAGATTAAAGAGGTTGTTCTGTCACCGCCCAAAATGCTGGACACTAAAAAAGCAGATACTTCTTCTCCTAGCACCAAACTGAGCCAAGATCTGCCTTCTGCAGTACAAACTGTGTGTCCTGAACAGAGTGTTGATGATGTGTTTGTTAGTGCTGAGACAGAAAACACAGACACTTCTGTTGAGAAAAGACCAGAAATCACCACATCTTCTCTGGCCAGTTCCTCCGCTGTTTCAAAGGTAACTGAAGCTCTGCAACGTGCTGTGACTTCCAGATCAACAGAAGAAGTTAACAAACCCTCAGCAGCAATCAGCCCCGTAAACACAGTTTTCACCTCTTGTGCTGGTGGGGATGCTGGAGAGGAGGACAGGGTCATACCAGCCACAAAGGTAGAGGGACGGTCAGAAGATCCAGCCCCATACAAAGTAATCAGTGATCTCACTGAAGCTGAAAGAAAACATCCCATTGCAGTTTGTCTCCCCATTGAAAAGGCAAAGGTGGGCATTAACACAGCAGATGTTCCTTTTGCTGCTGATGAAGTTGTTAAGAATCCAGCCTGCAACCTGCAAGAGTCCCAGACCTCCAGTCCAGAGGATTACATCAGACCCCTGGACTGTGTGAAGGAGATCCGTGATCTTGTGGTGGAGGTCATTGAAGTAGAGGAGGTTCTTCAGCCTGCAAAAGACCATGGGGAAAACATTCAGATGTTTGAGGCTGTAGTTTAAGTTTCTGTGACCTTCTGCATTTGAAATTTCAGACCTTGTTTTTAACTTTCTTCATGCGAGGAGATGTTTGTGGGTTCTAACTGGCCTAAAATTATAGTTTATAAACTAACCTGTTGTATAAAAGTTAAAAAGGATATTTTTCCATTCTGAAGAATATTTAATTGAAAGCGATGTAATATATTTATTTTATGTAAGGTATTGTTTTTAAATTTGTACAAATGCATTTAGCGCTGGAAAAATGTTAAATGTAAATTGAAGAAAAAAAATATTTCGGAAGAAAAAATGCTGTTATCTTGGCAAAGTAATTTTATACCTTTAAAAGATGCAATTGACAATATAAAGAAACTGTTGTTTATCTGCTTTGGAGTCATTTATTCAGAACTGAGGGCTGTTCCAGAATCTGTCAGGCTTTATAAACTCAGACTACAGGTCTGACGAGTTTATCCGTCATGGAATTTGACTCTGTGATGTTTCTGCAATGCAGAGCAATCTGATGTTGTGAATCTGGGACACATCTCATTTTGTGACGCACAAATACATGTGATGCATCCACTGCATTACAGAGATGCAACCACAACATTTTTTATGTTATAAAGTCACTTCAGATTCTGCTCCGGCCACTTAAACATCTTTGAATAAGGATAAACACTCTTTAAAGAAATGTTTACTGCAGATTCAAAAATTTGGGGGTAGACTGGGAACATGCATGAGATGTGCGGCACGCCAGCGATGGTAAACAAGACAGATGTTTGAATCTGAGGCATGCTGACTGTCTGCTGCGCTAAACATGCGACCATCCGACTGCAGTTTGCCATCATTCAAAACAGATGATTTATATCTAAACATCATAAAAAACATAAAAGAAAGGATTTCGAACATCACTGATTTTTATTTCATATTGCACCACAATAAATAAAAAACATTTCATATAAAACAGTAGTTAAGACAATTTTCAGGCACCGATGAACTTTGAGTCCCATAAATACTTCAAACAAAGACCAGCAGAATTACTTTAGAAGAACACTTGAGTTTGTCTACATTACAAAACACAGACTGTTACCTGTGCACCAAATAAAGCAAAGACAAGGTAGAAATACAGGCAACGTTGTTTTGCACATTTACAACAGCGTGTAGTAAAGATACCAGATTCCAGGACATTTGAACCTCTGCTGACATATTTACAGTGTAGAGATACAAACAGCAGTTGTGTGCTTCTCATTGTGTCCACATGAGGAAAAACCACATTAACTGTTTTCTGTCTTTCTGCTGTTTCATGTAAAAACAGCAAAACTGAAGATTTATTGAAGAGCATGAACACGATTAACTAGTAAATACTGATGCATGAGAACATCTGAAGTAACTTCATGTTTCAACTTCATGCCTTTGCAATATTGTACAGAAAAAGTTTTGTTTGGAAAAGTTTTGCGAAACAACCACAACATGTTAGTGTTTGTAAGCCATCGACAGTTAAACACACTAAACTACACGATCCACTGGGAAAATAACCATCAAAATAACCGGATCCTACATGGTTCATTTGAACACCGATAAATACATTCACACATCATAAGCAATGAAACCGGGGCGAAACAAACGCGTTGCGTTCATTTAACACCACAGGGACCAAATGAACAGTTTCACATCCAATATAAGGAGATTTGATGCCAGGCTCCCGGTTGCACGCGTGGTTTTACCGTGACGCCGTGTAGCCGCAGTAAAACTGCTCATCTGCGCGGAAACCGTAAGCGGTAGCGGGTCGGGCTGCGGTGACCCCCGGCTGCCCGTACGCGTCGGTCAATGAACTGCAACATCAGACACGGACACATTATTCACTGACAATGTTATTTAATAACATTACATCACAGCTTTACATCACATGATTTTAGTTGCTTGGGAACTTTTAAAGTTACTGGAACTGTGAAGTATGAGGCCAGTGGCGCTGGGTGGCGCTACGAGTCTATAAAACCAACATAGAGTAAAACATGAACCTTTAACTTCACAGCACAACGTGAACTACGGAACGAAGTCATTAAATAAGCAAAACAACAACTTAGAAAAACTTTAAACAGTGATCAATCGTAAAATAACACATTCAATTTAATATTGCAGTTATTACATATAATTCATTAAATATGTGTCAGAAAGTCACTGATTGGTTTTTAGGGGAATTTCCTCCGTGTTAAAAGGCAAAACCTTTATAAAAAACATTTGTAAATTAATTTAAACAAAATATTGAAAATACATGACATGCCTCAAATTATGCAGCCACTTCCTACTAATTCTATTAATGGTTTAAGTGATTTCAGCTGTTCCATTACTAACAGGTGCATAAAATCAAGCATTCAGTCACACAGTCGCTTAAACAAACATTATGAGTAGAATGAGGCCCTGTCCTGCTAAAAGTTCTGTGTGGATCTAGTTCTGGACTTTGTACTGATTTACTGAGACTGGTGTGAAGAACCAAGACTTGGTCCCTAGACACACACACACACCACAAACTCACACACACACACACACACACACCACAAACTCACATAATTAAATAATCATTATTCAAGACATATTGCCAACACCATCATCTCACATTAGCTGGACTGGGCGAGTGTGATCTGTCTCTAAATAAACACCACCGCCCGTCTCTCAGACTCTCCGCTCTGTCCTCTTAAAATATGGGCTGTTTGCTTTGCCCCTACCAGCTCCCATAATGCTCTGTTGTTTTTAGACCAAATCACTTCCAGCGATCGCTCGCACACGTCCCCCTCTCTCCCCGAACGCCGTCCTCACCGGGCAGGAAGCGCAAGCCTCACTGCTGTCTTCAGGAATTTCAGACTTCGTTAAGAGGTATGAAGATGCCAAAGCAAGTCCATAGGAACTGAAACTTAGGAGCAACAAGATAAGTTCAAACGACGGGGCTGATGGGAAGGGTAGAGCGATAGGTTTCAGGTCACACTAAAGGGTCAAAGGGTCATTTTGAGGTTGCAGAAGTGTTTTACAATCATCTGCAGTGAATCACCGGCCTGCAAAACACACAAGAAACAGCAAATGGCCACAGATGCAGTGTGGAGGGTGATAATATGGCAGTGAGGCTGGGCACAGGCTGACAAAGGGGTCCAGTGTCTCCACAACGGCCCCTGTGGTCCGTGAGGTAAAACCTTGTATAAAACACCCGGAAAACTCCAAATAGGAAGGAGACGATGTTCTGTTTTCCTGTTTCTGTTTTTTTATCAGACCACAATCATCTGTCAATCACAACCAGCGACAGTTTCTAAAGATCTACAGTCCCAAAAACACAAACCTGCTAACCAATGACCAAACCAAGTGACTGATGATGCTAGACCTCTTCTCACAGTTAACTTTATTAAACTAGTTTTGCATTTCATTTTAACCAACTGTCATTCTGTGGATATGTAAAGTTATTTCCTCTGAAGCCCAAGTAGATGTTCAGTTCATAACATTTAAAAAACACTCATTATCATTTTACTGTTATTACCAGAATTTAAATGTTCTTAGACTGAAGTCATGACAGATTTAATAATCATGTCCATGAGCACAAATAAAATTAAGTTTTCCTGCTTTGAAATACTTTAAACAAATATGATTCTTTTAATGTGATTGTGTCTAATCATAACATGTATAATCATAACATTCCAAAACGACAAACTCTCGTTCTTGCAGAACGCAGCCAAGAATCTGGAACAACTAAAGGTTCTTTATGTGCGGAATGAAAGATTACACTGCTGTTCTATAAATAACAGTGATTCTGTTAAAGCGTTTTTAAGAGAGTCGTTCCCAGAGTTTTCTGGCTTTGAGGAGCTGAGCTAGATTTCATTATTGTGTTAACCTGGATCTCTAACACTAGCTGGACAAAATGAAAAGCACACTTCTTAGGGCGCTGGGTTCCCCACGCTCTCAGTGTATTCAACGGGTATCGCTTACAAAGAGCTGTGAAAAAACTTCCTCCACCTCTCCTTGTGTTCACTCGCTTCTTGTTTTTCAGCAACCCCAACTCTCCTGAGAGGTCAGCGGTCACTCCGTTTCTTGATCTGTCTTTTCTTTCTGTTTTTAACAGGTGAGCTGAAACAAACTCTTTACTGAGGGATCAACAACAAACAAAAAGCATTCTGGTGTCTCCAAACGGCCTTTTTGTTTTTACTCAAATAATTATTTGCTTTTCAAAACCCTTTCTAGCTCATTTTCTGTGTAACTTTGATTCATGTTAATATTTGGACAACAAACTGCCAAGAATGTTTTTAAAAGCAGCTACGATTCTGTCTGTAGACCAAATGATTCAAAAACTGCAAGCATTTCACTCTGGGTCTGTTATTTTCAGTCTTGTGTCTGTTAAGGATCCTGTATTTTCTCTATATCACACAATCAGCTATGTGATCAATGATTTGACTATCTGGAACGGAGCTTGAATACTTCATACAGTTTCACACCATAAATCATCAGGTCAAACCACAGGCAAAGCTGAGGGGCTGAGCAGAGATAGCTGTGTTTATTTTCAGAGCTGAGAGAAGTTACTGTTGGAGACGTTCTCCGACCTGCTGAGATGCTGAAGGACTCTTTCAAGCAGCTCATTCGAGCCCTGCCCTGCTAAAAACAACACAACTAGCAGACACGGATGTGTGCCTGCGACACAACGATAACAAAACCAACTGATCCACTGCAGCCATTCTGACCGATTTGTTGTGTTTAAATGTACCTGCTGTGGAACCCCTGTGGTCCCATCAGGTCTCCATTCTGGAAGTCCGTGAAGAACTCTGGACTGATGGCACCATCTGCTGGTATTATTCCATCTGCAGAGATCACACACAATCAGACATTATCTTGGAACCGCTGTGAAAACTATTACAGGCATGTGGAAACTCACAATTATATTTCTTTAACATTTTAAATCAACATTCTGCATCTACAGTTTTCTGAGTGGGGTGTTGGGGGTGGTTGTCAGGGTGTTGCTATGCCATCTGAAGTGTTTTTGTTGCTAGGTGGTTACTAACTTATCTCTTGTCTCTATGATATGGTCTGTGTTCCATATGCTTTTTTTTACTCGTGACAACTGCACTTCTTATTACATCACCTGCGCTGTAGAACAGATCTGGACGTTCTAGGATGTCTCCATTTTGTAGGAAGGGTTCTCCGTCGTCTCCATACATGAACGGTTCTGCCTCGTCCATCTGCCGGTTCTCCACCATCTCCAGCCACTGAGAGTTATGCCAGCGGAACTTCTCGCTCTGAATCTTTTTGCCCCACTCCACGTCATATTCCTACACACACGAGGAGGGAGAACAGAGCCGTGTGTGTCTCCTCACTGAAGATCTGAGGATCAGGCCTGCTGTGTAACATGGTAGCTGTTTATCTTCACTACAGAGACTGTGTCTAAAAAAACTCTTTGAGGTTCCAAAAAAATGCTGTGTCCCTCAATTAATCACCCCCACACCTGGGGCCCAGGTCTCAACACGGAACGTTCTCAGAGCGTTCATCAACATCCTTGCAGTAATGTTAGCAGAACCTTTTTAAACATATTTATCAAACATATAATTAACATTATCACAAGTGGTTAAAAGAAATCAGCACAGTAAAGCAATAACATTAACACAAATGAACTGGATGTTTCTAGTACATTCAAGAACACATCTCTGTTACTGAAAGGAAACATTAGTGAAACGTTCTTGCACCCTGAAACTGTAAGCGGGGAAACAGGCCTCATTATCACAGGGTCCGACTCCACCAGCTAGCAGAGTGACACTTTCAGACAGGAAATAAATTCATCACTTCTGAAGCACAAACGGCGCCACGGCTGAACTCTCGTGGCCAATCAGAGCCGAGAACAGCGTCTGATACCCAATCAATCAAGCAGCTGAGCTCATGACGTCTCTGAGCGTTTGTGAAGCAGGTTTATTTTTAAAATAAATCTGTAAAAAACCTTTAACCGTATCCAGAAATAACACGTAAAAATGAATTATGAATGACTTCTCTTGTCTAGGTAAAAAAGTTAACATTCTCTAAAAGTTTAAAAAATGTTTTTGCAGTAGCGTTAATAAAACGTTTAGATTGTTATGTCATATTTAACAACACATTATTTCTAAGTTGCTAGTGGAACATTTGAAAAACATTATAAGATTAAAACCAAGCAACTTTTAAAAAACTGATGTTTCAAAATTTCCCAAAATGTTTGACATTCAGGTTAACTAACATTGGAAACATTACAGAAATGTTTTTACAGCCAAATATTATTAGCTGGACAGGCTCAGCTGTATTGAGGACCTACAGCTAAAGACGTGGTGTTGGATGAACTCATACTCACAGCGATGATGTCCAGGGTGTTGTCACACACTTTGCGAATTTCAGAGTTTTTGTCGTGCATCAGGTCAATGAGGTACGCCGGAGCCTCTTCAGATCACAGTCAAAGAAACATCACAGCCTGAATCACACCATCACATCTACAGTGTTGATGTTACTGGCATGGAGATGAAGAAACAGAAGGATACGGGTTTCTTTAATAATGACATCTCTGGTGGCCTGGTGGAACACCATCTGATAGAAGACGTACACAATCTGACAGACGAACTCATCGTCTTCCTGCTGGGCTGAAGGTGAGAAGATGGTGAGAAGATAAAGATGTTACCAAAGTTCTTATGACATTTGAAGGTACTTAAAGCAGGTACATTTCTTTGGTTAAAAATATGTAATATTGTTATAATTTGCGTCCAATGTCCTGGGAAGTGTTAGTTTGACTTCATTGGACTTCAATGAAAAAATAACTTGCAATTTTATGATTCAAACAGAGGTGGCGACAGAGACCCAGAAGCTATTGTTTCCTACCATTCAGTAGTTCTATCAAAGCAGGAATGATGCCTGATTTGGCCAACATGATGGCACAGGAATCATCCATGGAGACGGTGCCAATCATGATCACCACCTCCAGTATCAGGTCATCCTCTGCACAGCCTACAGGAGATGTGGAGAACATCAGTAAAGTTCTCAAGACCAACATACTGAACATTTGAGGTTTACAGCGTGGTAGGAACCTGGTTTGAGGTGGTCTTTGAGATAAGGAACCAGGTTATACTCCTTCAGCACCAGTTCCCAGTCCAGATCAGGAACGGTGAGATTGGAGAGAGTCCCTAAACACTCGATCACAAACTCCTCCTCTTCCTTCAGTCCTATCTGAGCTGCCAGATCTCCAACATAGTCCTTAAACACAGGAGTCAACACATATTACATAAACATGTGCCATGATCATCACATGGGGTGAAGACCAGTAAACCATGTTGGAGAAACTTCTTAACCAGTCTTAACTGGTCTGCTGCTTAGCAAGTTTAAGTTTTCTAGCTTGTTATCTATGACCAGCTGATAAGTAAGAAAGCTGAAGAAGAGAAACCTGGACACTAAATTATCTGTGTGAGTTCTGAGGACAGTGGAGCATTTGTAGTTTGTTCTGAAATGTGCTCTTAAAGTTTGCTTAGAATTAAACTCCTCATTCACGCTAAAAATAATGTTTTAACAGCGATGGGGATAGAGGCAAAGAATATTAGTTTAAAATAAACGATTTTTTAATGCTCACAATGAACAGATTTTTAGTCGGTCCCTCGTGCTGAGATATATTGCGGACCATCTTCATCATCAGAGGGTCCTTCATCTTCAGTGATCTCTTCATCAGCATTTTTAGCCCGTTACCTGCAAAAGACACAGACACACACACACATATACACACACACTCCAGCAGTGAGCTCAAACCTTCTGTGTGTCTGAAGAGGTTTGTGGTTGTTTCTCCTGACCTTCACACATGATCTGAGTGTTCCTCTTGTTGGCAGCCAGATTGATGCAAAAGGAAATGAGTTCAGCATCGATTCTCTCCTCTCCACAGTCAAACAGCATCTTCATCACCTGTCAATCAAACAGACCGCCACACATTATATTTCTGAATGACACGAGTTTTGATACATGGAAAATCAGATATACTTGTGTTCCTGGTTTAAAAGCATCTTTGTCTTTATTATTGAAAGTTTTCAAAGACAAGCAGCAGGTTTCAGTCCGGTTACCTCAGACACATTTAAAAGCTTCAAAAGATCCGACTTAATGCAGTCATCACATGGCCAGAAATCATGACCCGCCCAGAACTTTAATCAAACCCGCCTTTGTCCCACAAAAACCAGGACAGCCGGCAACACACTTTCCAAACTCCTGCGCCCAATTTGTTCATTTCCCAGAAGTCCAGGGGTTACTGACGTTCTCCAACGGATCCTAACTTTGGACGCAAACCCTAGATGTCACTCTGCATTAAGCCGGCTGATGTCAGCAACCCCGGGCAGAACGGGGGCTGTGCTTTGCTACCTGAGGCTAGAGAGGGGGACAGTAGGGGTGCAGGAAAAAGTGTTGTGGAGGGGGGGGTACTGGGCAGATATCCAGGCCTGTACTGAAGTGGTCAAAGGTTGTCAACATCGCCCCCTGACGTTAACAGTAAGCAGGAGGCCCAGAGAGACACAGAAAGAGAGAGAGAGAGAGAGAGAGAGAGACCTCGGCCGGTGAGTATGCAAAGCACACAGTCCCTTACCGAGTATCACATAGCAGACGCCCTCCAGCCCAAATCAGGCCGGCTAGACTTACTGGCACCTGCCCTGCTTTCACATGCACCATCCCGTCGCCCCGCCAAAACCTCTAGACCCCCCCATCCTACAGCCGCTGGGTTTCCAGCTTTCCTGTCACCCAATTTGTCTACGCAGAGGCCACCGCCTTCCTCTTCTCTTAAAATGTAAAGTCTGTAGCTCAGATTGATAGAGAAGCGTTGTCTGTTCTGACACATTGAGTTGTGGTGCGAATATGGGCGACACAAGCTCTAATCCTCTGCGCTCCGTCACAGAAAGCTGTACGTTCCTGCTTTAGCTGATTCTAATTCATGTTGATCTCTTACCTGAGGAATGCAGTCTGTGTAGGCAAACATGGACTTGAATCGGTCGTCCATGCTGATATGGTACAGAATACACATGGCGATCTGTCTCTGCCCTTCGTCTCCTGAAACACAAACACACGCGAGCAATGAATGCACAGAAACACTCCTGAGGGTTCCAGTTAGCCAGAAAGGTTTTTAAACGCCTCCTTCTTCAGTAGGAATATGGGTATATTCAAAGACATCATGATACTCAGTGTGTGACTGTAACGTCGCTTGAAATGATTGATTCTGATTGGTCGATCACATATGGGTACATAATCACATTGGTATTTTGCAATAATGACAAAACGGCTGTACATGATATTAAACATTCACTTTTAGCTAGCAATAGCAAGCTAGCTTTTAAGGAAAAAGTTCTTACCCTCCCAGAGCGTTTTAAAAGCCACGCCCCTCAAAAACACAACCATATACATAGTTTGACAGACAAGCAGGACACCCTATCATTGCATTCAGACCGAATACTTAAATATATAAATATATTTAGACCACTTTCCTAAGTAGTTGCAATCAGGATGCAAAGAGACATTAAACCAGCATAACAAAAAGTTTCTGAAAAAAACCACCTATCCTGTCTTTAATACCAGTTATAATAACAGTAACCAAACAGTGCAGTAAAGGATTAAGTTATCACATCCTCTGATGTTCAGTGGCTCACGTCTCGTGTTTGTACATGAATCAGGTCTCGATTCACTGATTCACATCACAGGAAACTACAGAGAGAACGAGAGACAGACCAACACATTAATACACAGCAGTTAAAACAAACCTGGAACAAATCATTTTCTAATCTGTGGACTTTTGAAAGATCTGGTCTGTATTTCTGACCTGTGCGACACACTTTCCTTTTTACTGAGACCTGACAAAACCGGAGCCTCTGACTTAATCAGAGAGACAGAATCAGAGCCGAGCGGGAGGAGGAAGGTGGGGACAGGTCGGAGCCGGCCGCGGACCCTTCAGGCGAGGTTATCTCAGCCTATTGGAGCCAGATGTGCTCCCAGAGACCCCGAAAAGAGACGGGCTTCTTCGTTTAATTGGAGGAAAAAAGGAGGAAACATAAATTTTACTGCCATTAATAACTTCAAGCCGAGCTGCTCTGCATCGCAAGAGCACCGATTGGCCCTCACATGTGCTTCTCATTAGCAGAAGACACACACCAGCGTACAAACCAGTTCCAGCGCGCTCAGAGGTCAAACAGAACCGCACACACTCGGCGTTAGCGCCTCGCTCTGTGTGAGGAGAGCGGGAGATCCTTTATGAGGATGGAGGCAAATGGATGGCCTGTAAAAAATGTTCAAAACAGCCCTGAAGCTTGAGAGCAAAAAGGCCATTAAAAATTCATTATGCAGTTCGGGGGGCGTTTAGCAGGACAGCCAAACTTCAATTACACCCAGTAAGATTTAAACCACCCAACCGCCATAAAATCTGACCACGGCCACCCGAACGCCCATGTCCTTCAGTCTCATCAACACAAGAGGACGGAGTTAATGGTAAACAGAGTGGCTTAATATTAAAGGGGCCGTTTGCATGTGGTGAGAAATATAAGCAACTAAGAATAAGAATTCTGGTTTACCATTTGCACAGATTTTTAATGACTTATAAAGGAGCATTGGATAAACTTCTCTGACTGTTGCATCATGTCTCCTGCTGAACGTCACGTTCATCTCATCCGAAATGTCCTGCGTTCTGTTCAGCGTTTAGCTCCGCCCACACAATGAAACTGAAGGTTCCTGTACAAACACCCCGTCACCGGAAAACTGAGCGCCGCCCCAAACTGAAAGTTACAGTGTTGACATAAAACTGCCAGGTATCACAAAATACTTCCATAATCACAACAATAAAATGTGGCCTCTTCTTAACATATGTGCAAATACAATAAATAAAGTCACACATTTACTGTTTTTACATCATCAGTCTCTCATGTTACGTGTAAGAACTGCAGTGAATTCTGTCGTCTCTGTGATAACTCAGAACTGGAGGGGCTGTCGGTCCTCACCTTCATCTTATCTGCGGGTCACGACCCTGAAAGAGGCGTCTGTGATTTAACAGATGACGATCACAGAGGATCAGAGCAGATAAAACTTCAGAAGATTCCCACAACATCTGCCGTTGGATGGGCAGGACGTAACGTTCGTAAAAACCAATGAGATGAAAACCAGGACTGCACAATATGTGGAAATAATGTAACTGTGCAAATCGCAGCGGTTTCCAAAACTCAATCATTGTAATACTTGATAAAGTTTGTATAGTGCGTATTAGACACTGCTGTCATAAGCTGTAGCGATGCATGTTTGTTACTTCAAGTTTTTAATATATTTAAAATTGATTTTACGAATGCATAATTGTATTGCATTGTTAAGCAAATTATCGCATTTTTATTCCATATCGTGCAGCCCTATAAAAACAGAGGTTACGCTCACTTTCTCAGAAATACCAACAAAAACATAATATAACATCACGCACACTATCGAGGGACCATTAGTTGCTGGCAGTAGTTCATGGGTAGTTTCATGACTCCACCAGCGCTAAATGCAGACTTCCCTCACGCTGCAAGAACAACATTTACTCTAGAGGTGAGGGTGTTTTTTTAACAAATATATTACATTAATTGCGTGGGACGCACAGTGGCCCCCTGGGGCCCTTTAAAAGATATGTCACTGGTGCCAAAGCTAACCACGTCTGTATGTGCGTTTCACACAGCCGCCATGAGCCGTTTCATCTCAGGAAGTGATCTCTGAATGGCAGGACAGAGCCAGACTGTAACTACTCCACCAATTAGCAGCAGAAACTCCCCTTGCATCCTCAAACGCAACATGGATGGAAGACTTGTTCATA
Source organism: Yasuhikotakia modesta (assembly GCA_036877545.1). Taxonomy (NCBI): domain Eukaryota; kingdom Metazoa; phylum Chordata; class Actinopteri; order Cypriniformes; family Botiidae; genus Yasuhikotakia; species Yasuhikotakia modesta. The sequence goes on from JBAJNP010003440.1 coordinate 17,016, forward strand.
TACCACCAGAGAGATTACGTCCATCATCTACTCACCTTCATGTCCTTTTAAACCTGTATGACTTTTCTTCCTCTGAGGAACACAAAAGAAGATCTTTTGAAAAATGTCTTTGTTTATTTTCTGCACATCAGCGGAGGTCCACTGTAGTTACAAACAAACTTCAAAACATCATCTTTTGTGCTCAAGCTAACAGTCACACAGGTTTGGAAGGACATGGAGGTGAGTAAATGATGGAGGGATGGTTGTTTTTGGGTGTGCTGTTCCTTTGAAGGTCGTAACACACCTTCTACAGGTTTTGAGTTCCAGCGTACGCAGACCTACAGCACCTGCAGGACTCTTACCCAGCAGTGAGGCGAGTTTGGGCAGGAGCCCCACCTGCACCATCTTGCTGCGGAGTCCGGTGTCGAAGGAGAGGTTGAGGAGGAGCCGCAGGGTGACGTTCAGGAGATCTTCGTGTTCGCAGGGCACCAGCTTGGCCAGTTTCTCTACCGTGTCTATCTCAGCCTGTCAGAGAGAGAGAAAGAGATGTTAGGAGATGGTGTAAGAGTCTGTTCTGAGGTCAGCCGGTTAGTTCTGTTAGTTATGTGCCGGTGGCTTTGCTTGTTAACACATCTGCTGTTCCAGCTGTGGTCAGACACAGCCGCAGACAGACAGCCCAGCAGAAACGTGATCCTCAATAAAGCCGCTGCTCGCGGCCTGGAACCAGTTTTTAAATCAAGCCATCAGTGTTAATAACTGCCTGCATTCACGAACGTATATTTACATTCGAGTTAATGCCAAAAACTGTGAGAAAACAAATCCACAACTATCATCTCCAGTGGATCCAAACTGGTAACTTAAAGCTGCAGCCCTTAACTTTCAGCTTTCTAGCACCATCTTTGTTTAAAAACTTTGAGAAATGAAAACAAATTGCACTTTACTTTATGTACTTCTCATTGGTCAAATGAAACCAAACTGACATCAGACACGACAGCTCACATTATAAATCATTATTATAAACTGAATATAATGTGAATCTGGATACAATAAGGAGGTTTTTTTATCTGTTATTTATCTGCTCACCAAGTAATTTTTGTTCATTTTTAACCTGTTACATATCGCAGCTTTAACTGGCCATTATTACTCAATAACTTATCTTTAGATGTAACACTTGTGATATGAATGTGATAGAATATGATTCAGAAGAACAGATGAATAAATAATGAACCCAAACAGGAGATGGTGGAGATGATATCTCTGCAGTGTAAGTCTGTAATTAGATGCAGATGGTAATTGTTTGAGAACAGGTGTGTCTAATTTAGAAGCTGAGAGCTAGAACGCATCTACAGCTCTGAGGTAGGCTTGTGAGCACAGGTTACCTCAGAAAAAAGATTTTATGAAGCTTTAACTGCTCACCATGTCGTTCTTATTCTCCAGAAAGATGCTGAGTTTCTTGAGGAAGGACACCACCAGAACCAGCAGATCTTCGCTGTCTCTGTCCAGAGTTTTCACCAGCAGCTGGACGATGTTCTTGTTCCTCATCTTCAGCTCTGTGCGAGTGTCTTCAGACAGATTCAGCAACAGGTACAGAGCCACTGGTGCCACAAACATCAGCAGCATGTCATCAAACCATTTCCAGTCACGACCTTTTCTGACATTCTGTAATACTGACTTTTAATGATAATCTAAATTGTCTTTTGCTGCAATATGCAAAACTTCTTTTGGTAAATATAAACTAAAATCAGTTACTGAAACAAACACAGATGACAGTAATGGAACTATCATTGTTTACACAAGAAACAAAACCGTGTCTATCAAGTAAATTCTCAATTTTGAGAAATAAATAAGCTTTTTCTGGTACCTCTCAAAAGCTGCTCCTGTTTGGTCAGCAGTCCGTGGTACTTCTTCAGCGCTTTCTCGTAGTCCTTCTTCAGGTTCTGATTGTCTGGGTCATCGTCCCGTTCAACAAGTCAAGGAGCAAAGACCTCGACTCCAGAGCAGCAATTAGAGCCCAACATTTTAATCACAACACAACAGTCTGACCCGCTGAACTCTTACCTTTCACCTTTGACCTTTCTCTGACATTCCGTTACCCTTTCACCTACGACCCCCCCCACCCTTCCTGAAAGGATATCAAGCTTCTTCTTCTTCTGCAGTTCCTCCTGCCAAAGGTCATATCTCTTCAGCTCATGCTCAATTATATTCATGCACAGCGCTCCGATCTTGTAGTGCGTGATGAGGCCGTGGAACTGAGAGAAACTGGAGATAAAAAGACTGTTGGTCTAAGCGAAACTGCACCCTGTGATCTTCATTTCCAACCGTGCCAAAACAAAGCCTCCACTCACGTCAAACACGGTCGTTCACGAGAGCGCACCGAACGCCAGTTAGCCCAGCCGTTCCAGAGTTCAGGAGAACAACTCCGGAAAAGGCAAGACTCAAGAACAACTAGCTTTTCACATTTCCCTAAAATCCTGTTTTTCATACAAGTCCTGACAGCAGCTGATGTCATGTTATGATATGAGTATTTCATATTATTATTATTCTCATAATAAATATGGCCTCTTTAATGGAACGCCGCCATTGTTGCATCTTTTTCAGTGCATGACACTCATTACGCTGAGGAGTTAGTTTTGGCTGAAGCGAGCGGAGGACCTCTCATACCTCGAGAAGCAGAAGAAGACGTAGATAATGGTTGTGGCCAAATCAACGCTTTGCTTCCAGTCCTCTCTCAAGACTCGGGCGAGTGCGCCCAGCGCCGTCTCTGTGAGAGAGTAGATCAAACATTACATTCTTTCAGTGTGCATGACAAAAAACCTGCTTGTAAAGTGACAATGGCTTGACATATATGGAAGCTGACAGAACGTTCTAAACCTTTGGCCTAAAAAGCTGATTGGCCAGAGGGTAAAACATGCAAAGCATTGTGGGTAAAATCGAGAAGGACAACATTGAAATTGAAACTGAGCTGGAAAAACGTTTGGAAAGAACGTCTTTCCTCTGAGATTTATCATATTTCTGTGTGGACTCACCTTGTACTGTTATTAAATATAAGTAATACATTATGACAGTATGAATGTTATGCAGTTATACCTTTTGCTACATTCAGTGAAAATGTATTTATTGTAACAAATATGTGATTGGAGAGAGTCATGTCACAATGGCACAGTCAAAGGGGGGCAGCTCGGAGAGGACACAGATGTGTCCGCCGTGTGACACCTTAACTGTCTTTAGTGTCTGTAAAATGTGTTCTGGAGCCCCGAGGGCCACGTCGCACCATTCTGCAGTAACTCCTCCAGGTTGTCAGGGTTACGGGCCAGATGGAGGATGAGTGTGGCTCCTCTGATCTTCTCAGGGATGTCCTCATACAGAAGCTCCACATAATCATCCATGCTGTTGATGCTGGCCTCCTCATCCAGCTGGAGAACGAGAGGAAGAACACAAACACAATCAGTGTTATTATGAAGTCAAAATACGGACCCTTTATTAATATGAGCTGTTAAACACTTTAACATAAATCACAGTATAAAAAATGAAGATATTTAAGCACAAAGTGATTTAACAAAAGCGCAGAATCTTCATCTCAGCTGTACCTCCATCCCCTCAAAGGGCGTCAGATCTCTCGGTTTGATCTGCTTCTTCTCTTTCTTTTCTAAAAAAAAGGCAAAAATTTTTGTCTTAAAAAAGACATGATTATTAAAAAGACATGATTATTTTCTTCATCCCTCACCAGAAGGTTTCTTGCGGTTCTGCAGGTAGAACAATAACTGTTCCACCTCCGCAAGTCTGGAAGGGGAAATGAGTCTGCATTCTTCCACGACCTTCCGGGCTAAAGAGGTAATATCCGTGCTGGAGTTCAGGCTTTTCAGACGGATTCTGCAAACGGAGAAAAACATTCGGGATCAACATGTTACAAACAAGTTCAAGTTCAATTTACTTACAAAGCACTTTTTGCAATGGTACATTGTTACAAAGCAGCTGTATAGATGTGAAAAAAATGTCCAAGGAATTTATGGACTGTTTCCAAACTTGAAACTAAAAATAATACATAATAAAAATAATAAACACAATAAAAATACACATATGTACTCAAACACAGGAATTTCTGACGCTATAGTCTATCTATAAATGCATATAAATACATGTATGATGTGGGTTTGATGATCTCACATTTTCTGGCATTCCTTGCGTTCCCCCAGCATCGGATCCCCCATTTCTCCCAGTATCGTCGCTTCCACCTCATACTGGACCACCAGGGCTTTTTCTGTGGGGTGGACGTCCAAACTGCGCCCCTTATACTGTCTGAACACGTTTAATAAACGCATTAAATAATAATATTAAACAACAACATGAAATATATTAGAATATAAAGAATAATAATGTTTTATATTATTCATATAATATAATTGTGTTGTGATTATTTTTCTGTTCTGTTTATTTTCACATCAGTTGCATGCATTTAAACATATAAACTAAGGACATCATTTAAAAGGGATTTTTTAAAGCAGTGCACGTACTAAACAGACAGATAAGCATTAATATGCATGTGTGGTGATATCAGCTCTATTACTGCAGCGAATGGTTGTTTTCATGGCCACACAAACACTCACCGTTTCAGATATTTGGCGTCGTCCGCTTGCATCGCTGAGTGTCTGATTTATTTACAGTATTTTCTGATCTGATGTCTGAAGCTCTTCATCTCATTGAGGATGATGCTGATGTTTGTGTTGCTACGGGCGTGTTCTCGGGTTTTCATTGCGTGTCCCAGAGCCGCGCAGCAGATGCCGCACAGGCCAGCGAGCGCCACCTGTCTGTCTGGAGGTGAGCGGCGCACGTCTTATGTTTGCTACGCGTTGTTTGCTTTAATCTATGAGAGTTTTATAAAGCTATTTATGCATTTTAGCCTGTGCAAACAAACATTAAAAAGTTTACACATTAAACTACAGTTTTCACATTTACAATTTGATCATACCTTTTATCATAGCTTGTACTAAGTATAACATGCATCAAGTTTACATGACAGAAAGCGCTGAGACTTATATAAACTGAGATAAATAATCTTGCATCTGTCCAGTCGTGTAGTTTGTAGACGTTGTATTAACGTTATTGCTTGGTTATGAGAAAGATATTCATTCTGTAATGCTTTAAAAATGTTACACTAAAAATTTAGCAATAAAGTTCTTAATATATGCTATATAAAGTTGTACTGAAACGTGTTGCTAACTAAACTGCAAGAAGGTTTTTTAATAAACTTGAGTAAACGTTTAGGGAAGCGTTAGCCAACGTTCTGAGAACGTTCCCTGTTAGCTGGGGTAAAAATAAGCTACAACCACACATGCAGATGAAATCTTGCCCTTGATCTTTCCTCACTGACATGAACTTGCAGCCAGTACCATGTATACAAACATAAGAAGCTGTGCTAAGAATAGCTACTAGCATGAGGTGTCTGTCACTGCTCCATGTTCTGGCACACACAGATCCACGGCTGACATGCCTTGGGTGACACTTGAAAGATCTTCTTCTGGAACTGAGAAGACACCACCCCTCTGCTGAAGCAATCTCACCATCCGTCTGTCAGTCCTCCAGCCCAGGCCTACAGCAGGTGATCTGTAGCTCTGGTGGGCTCTTGGGAAGAGACCACTCACGTCCTTATAAATCCTGCAGCCCCCTGGTGTCCTCCGGCTACACGTTATCAAACGTTGCCATCTAGGCTTCAGTTAGTTTGTTCACACCGCAGAATGTCTGAATCTACATCCATCATGGAGTTCAGCGGGACGCATCAGGCCTTCAGAGACCGCTGGGCCAAGACTGACGATGAGATGTGCAAACACAGCATGTCTTTTCATCTGCACAACACGCTGAGAAAGGAGTTCTTCGCTAGTTACCTGTATCTGCTGGAGCAGATCCCACTGGGTAAGGTGTGTGTGTGTGTGTGTGTGTGTATATTATGTATTAGCAAGCTTAATGAAACAGGATAACAGACAAAAAGATCATCTGTGATATTTTCTGTGTTGAAACATTAACAGCAATGAATGTTTTTGTTTGTTTTGGGACAAATGTTATAGAATTAGGAGTTTATACGTTTTGACTGAACTGATGTTATCGGCTGTTGAAAATCTGTTTGTATTTTTACTGGTTCAGACAATGAATGAGAGGCAGATAAACTGTGATAATATTTCTTTAAAAATCAGAGTTTATTTAGGCTTTTTTTAGACCAAAGGAAAAGACAACCAAAATAAACTCTAGAAAAGTGTTTTGTGGAGTTTAAACAAAAAATACATACTAGTTGTTGTCTTGAACTTGAACAAAATGTTTTGAAAACTTTTTTAAAATCAGTATCTGGACTAATATGGCAAAGCAGAAGGTGCTAAAAGATTAAACGAACAATCAAAATAAAGAGGACCAAAATAAAGCGGTCACAAGAAATCACTCCTCACCATCCAATCTGCATCCCTCCAGCTATTTCTGTCTTTGACACTAAATTGGTGGCTGTCATGAGAAACCGCTCACAGTTTCAGCTTCATAATTCACTCTGCCTGTCACTACTGGCACCTGCCGCGGCAGGAGTGTCTTCCTGTCAGTCATCTGCTGACCTGAGACCCAAACCGGCGTCTCTTCTTACAATAACTCAAGGAATCTGTCCTGTAAAAATGACAAGACTTTGAAGGAGTCAGCGCAATAAATATGAGAGACGTTTCTACTCACATGCTAAAACAAAAGACAAAAATTAAATATATGACGTTTGTTTTGTACAACTTGTTATTTGTGTAGCTCAGCCGGTAGCGCAGTGTGTTACCAGCACAAAAAGAACCCAATAAATCTTCCATCTCTCTCTCTCTCTCTCTCTCTCTCTCTCTCTTTAGTTTGTGAGGAATTATGATGTAAATAACAATATTACAGCAGCTGAAAGTCTTGTGCTGTGTTTTACTGAACGATTTATGTTTTGTTTCTCACCTGCAGTGAAACTGTATGCCGTGACCTGCGAGTTCATTAAAGGGGAGAAACAGTTTTACTACAGGGCGCAGAACTTTTACAAGGACGTCCCAGCCTCAGAGGAGGGCATGATGGGAGATTTTGTGGAGATATCCGACGTTGACCTCGAGGGCTCAAGACAGTTCCTGAAGAAGTTTGTTGTATGACATGTTGTGTTTATTTTTATCGTTCTACCAAACACACGTTCTTATTCGTTCATCTGTTCCAACAAATGCAAATTAGGGCTTCCTCTGGGTGATGTAATTGGACCTGCAAACAGCACTTATTATATTAGCTGGAGTAAAAATACTGCAGATTATATTTCTTCTGAGTGTATTATAAGCAAAGTCATACATAGGAATCCACATTCTCAAATATACACACCCCCTTTCAGAGACACAGTTCAGTAAGACTGACTGTACATAGATTAGATTAAACATGTTCTGTTCGTGCCATAATACATTTCATTTGACCCGGTTAATTATCACGTCCAGACTGACCCACAGCACCAGTGTTCAGCTGTTCTGGTTAAGCTCTCATAAACCTGGTTTGATCTCTCTGGATTAGCGTTAACATAAATAATCTGCACATCTGTATGTTTGTTAAGCCGTGTTTGTAACAGAGATCAAAACAGCGTTTCCTGAAGGACAGTCAAAGACCTTCATGTTTCCTCCTCATGTCATCCAAAACCGTATTACAGTTTCTTCTGTAAAACACTCAAGAGTCATCAAAGACAATATAGCAGAATGTCAAAACCTTTTCAGCAACTTTCCATGAAGTAACAATAACATTAAAATGTTGTTCTTTATTCTTAGTTCTAAGTTCTAAAAACATTCAGTTTTTTAGTCATTGTATCAACGTTATCGCTTGTTTTGAACATTTTTAAAACGTTCCACTAACTACTTAACAATAACGTTTATGATATGTATGATGAAAGACTGAAACAGTTTGAATCGTACACTGAGTGCTTGTGTTGTGTTGTTCTTTGTGTGGTTGTATACGGTGTTGCTAGGGTCCAGGAAAGGCCGGCACCAAGCGAGCTTTAGACTGCGGCTGTGGGATCGGACGAGTGTCTAAAGGAGTTTTGTTTCCTGTGTTTGAATCCATGGAGATGCTGGACATGATGGAGGAGTTTATCCTCCACGCCCATGAATGTTACCTTGGCGACGACGCTGACCGGGTGGAAGCGTATTACCTTTACAACCTGCAGGAATTCATCCCCCCTGCGCAGAGATATGATGTCATCTGGATGCAGTGGGTTGCCTGTGAGTAACGCATGTATATACCTGCATGCAGAGCGTTAATGTGGTCATGTGATGCTGTTTGCCTACTTTTGCCTAATTTAGCAGATTGTAGGTTGTAAGAACATTTCCCTAACGTTTCAATTAAGTAATTAAAGGTTTTTAATGACTTAATTAGAGGTTAAAAATGATATTTTAAAATTTCTAGAAACGTTCAAAATTTCTAGTTGCCTCAAACTAGTTGCCTTTATTTAAGTACATTTCTGAGAACTTTAAAGAACTTCAGAGGGAACTTTGAGAGAACATTAGAAGGCTTGTTTGTTTTGCTCAGGTCATCTGACAGATAAAGACCTGATGGAGTTTTTAGCCCGTGCTAAAGAGAGTTTGAGGCCGGGCGGCGTCATCATCATGAAGGATAATATGGCCCGGCAGGGCTGCAAACTCGACCCCATCGACAGCAGCATCATCCGCCATCTGGACATCATGAAGGGCATCATTCAGAGAGCCGGTCTCACCGTTCTAGACGTGGAGAAACAGGAGGGCTTCCCTGAGGTCATCGTTCCCGTGTGGATGATCGCCATGCGCTGACCCTCAAACATTTCCTTAATGTATCCATCAAATAACAAACATTTAAAAAATCTTCTTGAATGTTCCAGGAATGTTCAAAACGTCCAGACACTGTATATATGACACTGACAACGGATACAAATCTGTTGCATATATTTAAATATATGTGACATTATTATGGATGGAAATGAAAAACTCAGAAATACAGGCAGGTGTATATAGTTTTATTTACCTTTACAGTATGTTTAGTATTTTGTACATTTAGCAACACAAAAAATGTTTGTTGGTTTTTTTTACAAAAAAAGCTTTTAGTAAGTGTAGGTGCTCATGTGAAATATGTGTTTTATGTGGTATTTTGTGTTACTGTAAATCTTTGTTAGAGTGCAGGAGTAATTATTAAAAATCATGAAATTATTTATCTTACAACAATAATTTGTAACAATAAAGTTATAGAATCACACCAGTAAACTCAAGCCAGCTTCATGTCATGTTGTCTCCATTGCAAATGATATGATAATGAACATTTCTAAATTGTGCCGTAAATGTGTTTTTGGTGTCAGTAGGAAAGGATTTTCTTTTCTCATATTTAAAGAAACAAAAGTTAAAACAAAACTAATGTCAAAACTTTCAAAACATCAGTGTGTTTCCCAAACCATGAAAAGCATATTGTTTATTTAAATGACTCTCAGATGGGGTCTTTGGAGAAAGAAGGGGAAATATCCCGGTTTTGACAGACTGTTCTTTTGTATCTGCCTTGGCTTCTGTCCAAACCTGTCAGATCTCGTCTGCATAAAATGCATCACAGAGTCACCTCAAATCTCCACGGCACACGGCGCACAAAGATGTCTTGAGTCACGCCGCCGTGTAAAAATTCAAGCAGGTCTTTTCCCCCATGAATAGACGGCTTGTCAAAAAAAAAACGCAAACAGTCTCAGCACGCAATGCAGTCGGACTTTGAGGTTCGGCTGTGTTGTGTTTTGGAGCGACCTGTGTTAGTGCTCCACCAATCCAATTCTTTTCCCTCACAGGATTTTGGAAATCTGTTTTTTAAAGTTCAAAACACCCCGAGGCTGCCGTCACATTTCTCTCATAAATCTGAATAAAGATCAGCCAGATGTATTTCCCTCCGTTCAGAAACGTTTAGCGCATAAAGCAGTTTTTGCTATCAGATCTAATCTTTCTCACTTCCCTCACAAGCAGCCTGACAGCTAATGGTCTGTATTAACAGAAATAACATTAATAAATCTGGTCATATTAGAGCAGAATTGGACCAAACTGGAGGTACAGAAAGTCAAACGTAACATTGACAGACAACTGTGAGTGTTACACTGACACAAATAATTATAAACAGAAGAGTCACATGACCAGGGCTGACAGCCGACAGCTCCATCAAAACTCGGCTCCATGTACCCATGATTCCTCTTTTTTCCACATGCAATAACATTAAATGCTTATTTGCAATATCAAAGTTTGTTCAAGATGCTTAAAGCTGCAAACTGTAACTTTGGGGTTCAAAATGAACAAAGATTATTGAGCAAATACATCGACCAAAATCTCCTTACCGTACCCCAATTCACAACAGTAAGTTTATAATAATGATTTATAATTTCAGCTGTCAGATCTGATTTTCCAGGAAATGTAAGTTTGGCTTGATTTGACGTATGTAAAAAAAGCTGCAATTATATGTTTCAGACAGAGATGGCGACACAGAGGCAAACGTGATGCATTGCATCTTTTTAATAGCAATTCCAATCAAACCAAATAATAATGTATGATTTTCACAGCTAGACATTTTCCTCAAAAGCGCATTACAAATAATACCTCACTCATGAAATACAACTAACTGACGGTTTAGCTTCTGGAAAAGAGAAATTGTAAATGAGATTTTATCTTAAATGTTTCCTGTAAACCACAGATGATTGTAAAGGCTGGCGGGCCGGGCCGGGCCAGAACACAGTCTTAAGTGTTCACAGCGTGTTGCTGAACGCCTGCTCAGAACTGATTTCTCATTCCTGTCATCGGTTGGAGAGCTGAGCTCAGTTAGTTGCTTTTAATAGCTGATATTGAATAGTGTCTTCAGTTATGCAGGCCGGCTATCATGTACTGCTGATTGCTTCAGTCTCAACTTTAAACCGTCCAACTGTGACAAATGAAGACCAGGAAAAGGTTTCTGGAAAAAGTAATGGAAAAATAGAGGGTGTGGCTTATTGTTTTTCACTGCCAATTGGCTGTTGAACTGTAGGCTCCGCCCAAGCTGTCAGACTCTGAAGATCTGAAAGTACAATTTCAGATTTTGGTTAAAGATTATATGGGCACATGCATTAAAAACAATGATGTACACAAATAAATCATTCATGATCAAAACTACAACACTATTAAAAATAAGAACAGTATGTTTTGATTTCATGGTGACTTTAACATCTGTCTCTCAAATAAAAGAATTGTAAGATGTCTTTGTGGTTCTGGGACGTGTCTGTTTTGTTGTCAACAGTCTGTATTTTGTTATGTATATTTGGCATGTTCTGTTAAAATCAGAAAAGCTGCAAGATAAAATGTTACAGTTCATTGTGATGTTTGTGATGTTATTGAATGTGATGTTTGTGAAATGAGGTAGAATTAAAAAGCATCACAGTCTTTAAGCTTCTCTCTGGTTTCTGCATCTCAGACCAGCAATATTGAGGTTTCAGTCTCAGCCGCAAACCACGGCTGCCCCATCAGCAGTCATGTGACTGAATGGTCAGTCTGATGATGTTAATTGGCTGCTGAGGTCGGACACGTTACTGGACTTTTACAGTGTGGGGCATAAAATCTGACCACACCGGCACAAACAGTAACCAGTTGTATTACAGTTTTAGTGTTTTAACTCAGGGCCTGTTTTCCTTGATATCCTGACGTCTGCAAACAGCCTGACTAGCAACACAAGTGCTAGTTAAGGCACAACTAAACCTAAATGTGTGTATTGTATGTACCAGCTGAAACTGCAGTATATAATTCTCTATACTGGTCTAAGCTACAATGATCTGCATTGGTAAATTTATAATAATAATTAAATTTGAGCTCGCCTGTCTGATTTCCAGGTAATTTTAGCTCCATTTAAAGATATATAACAGAAATGATGACAGTAAAACAAACAGATGAAGTAACCTGCAATGTTATGTTTAGACAGAGGCGGCAGTAGAGACTCCAAAGACACACATTGCAGCTTTAAAAAAAGGAAATTACATGTGCAAGCCCATTAACTAACTCAAGCTAATTAGGTACAGCTAGCACCTAATTTAATGACATTGTACAAAGTTTAACAGTAAAGCCACCCAATTAGATTTAAAGGAGTGCGTAACAACAAAATCCCTGTCGGTGAAAAACAAGCATAATCACATTGTAGCCATTTTCTCTTCCAGAGAATCACTGGTTTTAATTCTCTAACCTTTCAGCTCATACCGTAATGAGCTGAAATATCCCTCGCATGCACTCTGCATGAATGTTACTTTCCACCAAAGTAGTTTAGACTCATGATTCAGAAGTAAAAATGTGGGAATTGTTTTCTGCTTCTTTTGTTGTTGTGAAACTCGCTGTGAGAGCAGAACACCAGAAGAGAAAAATAAATAAGATGGTAAAACACAGAGACGGCCGAAGAGAGCCATTAAATCCAACAGGACTAAAAGCTGCAGGTATTTCCTGTTTTTTGATGTTTGAGAGCTGTGCTCGTTTTTCCCACTGGGGGTTCAGCCTCGGTTTGTATAATAAGTTGTGGGTTACAGCAGACGGTCCATTATTCATTTCTTCTTTAAGAGGAGAGCAGTTTTAAAACCTGGAGAAAATGAGCAGTGATCTGTGTATCATCTACAACCTTTTGCGTTAGATGGATTTGTTCACATTCAAGGTCAGTTTGTTCGCCGGGACGCTCCTGTGATGTATGTGAATAAAACTTATGAGCTCATATCTTGTGTTCTGGATTTGTTGAACGTAAATGATGAGTCCTGCTGTTTTTTTCCTTAAAGAAGTTTTTCTGTTGTTTTAACACGGGTAACAAAACAGATGAAATGAGTTACCTGTTAAATGAAACTAATTACACTTTGTTTGTCTTTGCTTCACATAGTCATACAAGAGACCGACTTAAACTATAAAATTGTTTTGACTTTGCAACTAACCTATTAATTTAAATTCCCTTCTTAATGAACATTAAATAGTTAAAATGCACTTCCTGTCACAAGATGTGATGCACTTCCTGTCCAGTCAGAGGTCATCATGCACTTCCTGTGTTGTCACCACTGCATGTTTAATCTACAGCACATGCTAGTAACTAAAATGCTAAATACATTTAATGCAATTAAATACATTTAAGCCAAAACGTTGATTTTTATTATGTTAAATTGGTCCATTTAAACTGAAAAACGCTGAATTTTCTGAGTAACAGACCGGGTAATAAGAGAGCAGACATCTCTCTCACCAATTTTAAACAGGATTTATGAACCAGTCTGAGAAATATGACTTTAATAACGGTAACAAATGGTGGCGTTAGATTTGGCAAGCGGTAGCGAGATTGAAGCTATAGAGAAAATAATCCCTGAACGCCAGCTGCTATTGGCAAAGTCACTCTAATGGACTGTGAAAATGCTTTGCAGTGTGTCAGATACGGGCAGCACAGAACCTGGCTCTATAAACTCCTGATTAAACACGGTCTCTGTGGTTCTGCCGTCATTTAACTGTGTTACAGGTCCAGTAGTCAAAATTGTGGGTTTAGAGGTTAACAGAAACATGGAGAAGACTCTATTTTTAAAGTTGCAAATGGAACCTGCAGTTTTAAAAGCAGCTGATTTCACAGTTTCCTTGTTATTCCTGCTGTAGATTCAGAATGTGTGATGGGATTAGGACAAATACTGGCAGGAGAAATTCAGTTTTTTACAGCTCTCATATTTTCCGTCCCTCATTTTGACAGGAACAATTCTACTACATTTCTCAGGATGTATTAGGCTAATCCAAGAGATGTCCGGAAAAATGGATGTAATGTTTTTCCTGCCAGTGGCTTTTATATAATCCTTTACATTCTGTTTCAGCTCCATCTTATTGTCTCCTAAACAATAAACAGTGTCAAATTATAAACCAGATATTCTGCCCAAGCGCCCTGTTGATACTTTAAACGATCCGGGCATAAACCATCATGTTTTACGATGTCTCCTCCTCAGCTCCCATCAGGAAAGGGATGTTGTTCATTGTCACATGACGTTAAAGGATTCTGACAACCCCTAAGCCCCGCCCCCTCCCCCCGCCCCTCAGATCCCATGCAAACACATCTTGTGGGCAGATGTGGCGCTACCACAGTCACTTCAAAGCACCGCCACTGAAACCTTCTACATGCTCTGACGCCAACTGTAAAAAGTGCCGGACATATGGGTTGGAAAATATTAGACCTCAACAACAGCGGCTGAACACAGCCCTCATGGCAGGAGACAATATTTGCATTGCTCATCATTTAGAGCTATTGAGGGTAAATTGCCACAAAGACTCCGTGAGTCATGGAGAAAGCGCAGCTGACAGAAGCAAACAGCTCTCAAAATTACACAGCATCACGCTGGGTTAAATGAAGCCATTTACTGAGTGACTGAAGACATGAAGTATGTGCGTGTATGTGTGATGAGAGAGAGAGAGAGAGAGAGAGAGAGATGGGGTGAAAGGGTGAGAAAGATTTAGACAGCCTCAGATGTTACATACACAGCACTGGCTGTCCCCCAGCTAACAGGGAACGTTCTCAGAACATTCCCAGAGCGTTCCCAGGCCCTTGGAGTAACCCATCATTATATATCATCTATTTAAAATGTTATTCCAATATTGTTAATGGAACGTTTTAAAAACTAAAAATGAATGTAAATCTAACTGTCAAGCAATAACTTTAATAGTTACTTAATGTTAGGGTAACGTTCTTACAACCTAAAATTGTGAGCTGGGATGATCCAATCAGATCATCAGCACAGCTGTGGCAGAGATCCAGTGTGATAAAGTCATGAGAAGCTGAAGATTCAAACCACCGGGTTTCTGTTGTCAGTATTTTCCCATGAACACAAAGCGCAGAATCTTCTGCCTGTTGTGGTGAGAGGGAACATGGAGAGACGTCATCTGAGACGACAGCACCCACAAAGCTCTTGAGCGACTCTAGAATTTGCTTTGACCTAATGACACATGGGAACGATGAGAAAATCTCTCCTGTTGAGCATTGCGTTCCCTCTCGTAACTGAAAACACACGTGTGATGCTCCAAACACGCTCATGCTAACAGAGATTATGATGCTAAAGCACTGAATCACTGAGACATTGTGTGTGACTGACAAATCAGATCCTTCACTGGACTAAACGGTGACATACTGAACGTTTGTTTCCCGGGTGGCAGTTCATAAGGGGCTAATGAGATCTGTGACTTAACCCCATTTGCTCTCTGTGAGGCACTAACCAGTTTGTTTCCCATTAGTTCCTAAATTACACTTTTCCAAAGAAACCGTCACTCCAGCTAACTGGAAACATTCTCAGAAAATTGACTTTCTTAAAACATTCTTTTCGAAGTTATTAAAAACCGTTCATGCAGAAACGTCTTTTGTCATAGATGTATGCAAAACGTTGCATTAAAACATTCTTTAATTGCAAATGCAATGTTTTAAATATTAAAAGCCTGTTAACATCTTTGTTGGGTTTATTTGTTTATTTAAAAGCAAACATACTTTTGAAGCATTTAAATTGTACCTGCCCTAATCCAAGTGTATCTTTTAAATGATTTGTGTACATACAGTTAAAGTTTAACATAAATACAAATACTTATTTAACAAATAGTTAAAACGTTTCACATTTTTTCTGTATAACTTTGTTTCCCTTTTACTTGTTTACTTATTATTTGTAATATAAATGAAACAGCCGAACGAAACAGACGTTTATGGCAGTAGTGAGTGTGTCACCAACACAGTTCACCAGCAGTGATTCTCTGACAGTCCTGTTACTGACATCACACACGAAACACACGTCTGTGATCAGCCTCCAGACCACACCGTAAATATGTAACAAATTAAACCAGTTAAGGACGTCACGGGAAAATTGGCAAAGTTAAGCATGTTTTGTATACATATAACTTACACTAAAATAAAGACAGATGCTTTCAGTTTTCCTCAGATTCAGCTGAGCTAAAACAAAACCACATTTCCAGGGTCCGTCTTTGGCTGTGTGTCGTTTCAGCTCTCCAGCGTCTAACAAGAGAAAAACTAGTTTACCTTCACAGGGTCTCTTGACAATGTCATACAGATGTATGTAATGAGAACTGTCGGGGTCCTCCACACAGTGTACCTGCGTTTATGACAACTCGCCCGTCACAGCTGTCAGGACTAAATAATTAGATGATTTACCACCCACAGTTTAAGGGGCCCAAACGTTAGTTCCTGTATATAAGAACGTTTCGGCCCTACAGGGGCCACAGTTTCACAAAATTGTTTGGATTAAATTCCCCGTCGACATGGTATTTGCTTACTGCTGCAAACTGAGACTGAAAACTGAGGTTTTAAATTATGGAAATCTCAGCATGAAATGTCCATTTTTAGGCTATTTTAAAAACAAAAACACACACACACCTCTTAAACATGATTATGAGTGAATTTAACTTAAAAAAAACCTTTAGGTTGTAAGAACGTTTCCCTAACATTTGGGGGTGACAAAAATATTTTAATTGTTTGTTACACAATCAATTGACGTTATTCAAATATTTCTTGTTTTTAAAAATGTTCCACTAACAACTTAAGAATAGAGTTTTCAAGACTCTTAAAGAGCTTTAAAGTTCTCAAGAAAAAGTTACTGCAAGAATGTTTTTAAAAAATGTAATGCAGAGAAGTTACATTGAAAGATGTCAGCCAACATTCTGAGAACGTTTCCTGTTAGCTGGGTCGTTTTCATGCAGTCAGGCACTGACATAATAAAAGTCATTCGTTCTCTTTCTGTGTAATTTTGTTTTATTGTAGACTGTGCTGAGTTCAGCGCTGTTTGACTTGTGTGCAGTAAACTTTACACTGTTACCGGCAGAATTCACTTTACAAAAGACATTTGTTTACATTGTGGAGGGATTAAGGCAGCAGTAACTATTATTATTCAGCGATATCTCTCAGTGCAGAAATGAAAACCAGCTTTTGTCTAGACTGTTTTCACCTGTGCTCTTACAAACAAACACATTAGCAATTAGCACAAAGAGAAACAAAGATCCTCAGCAGAACAGAAACAGCATCAGACATGCAGCTTTGACACCGTATGATGTTGTTTAACTCATCTGTCTCTCTGAGGGTTAAACAAACGCTGAACTGCAGAGTGAGTTTGTTTTGTCTGAATGCAGCTTATGAAACGATTCAGGATGGTAAAAACAATATAACCTATAATCAACCATTTTAGGCTGTAGAAACGTTTTCCTAACATTTCCATTAGGTAAAAAAAATACACATTATTTTTAAAGTTCTTAGGAATGTTCAAAATGTTCTTTGGTTTAATGGTTTAAAGATTTAAAATAATTTTGAATCATTTTTATTCCTCATTAACCAACGTTCTGCCAAAAACATTTTATTAATTTATTAAAACGTCCTATTAATTTAAAAAATGACAATGTTGACCTACATGATATATAACATTAAAATGTTTTACAAACATTACTGCAACAACTTTTTTAATAACTTTAAGAGAACTTTGAGGGCATGTTAGACAACATTCTGAGAACGTTCCCTGTTAGCTGGGTTGTCTCGTGACTCCACACATCAAAGAAAGCCTGCGGCGTCTTATTAAAGCTACACAACATCTACCACTGTTGTAAACCTTCCACAAAACACACAGACAGCACTTTTCCTCCAACACAAAATAACTGTAAACCTTTAATTACCTTCATAAACAGACAGGGGCAGTAACTCCGCCGGCGCGAACGTTTGTGTGTTTGTGTGTGCAATATAACAACAAAATATATGCCTTACAGTAACTGTTCTTCGCATTAGGGGGCAGTTATTGGGTGGGACGCGCTCTACGGTGGCACGGTCGTTTGGAAGAAGGTGGCCGCAACTGTGCCAGTTTCTCCCGTAGTAAATACATTTAAAACCTCATATAAACTATTCTAGGCCCTGCGGCCGGTGCTGAGTGCATCTCAGGGTGGAGAGACAGGGCGGGGGCTCAGGGTGGGCCAATTTCTGCTTGCTGATGGGTAGACTTTAAAAATCATGACCAGATGTTCATTAATGAGCTTTCAGAGACCACTACCCTAGGTAACATGTTACAAAATAAACTAAAAATGTTACTGTGAAAGTTCTGGGACATTGTATTAACGTTACGGCTCTGTGTTTAGATTCTGTAATGGTTATAAAATGTTCCACTAACTACTAATAAGTATGAGATGTTTCTGTTTTTGATACATGATATAAAACATAAAACTTTCCAGTAATATGGAAAAATTAGCAAGAAATTTCTTGAAAACTTTAAGAGAATTTTTAGACAACATTAAGCAACGTTCTAAGAACGTTCCCTGTTAGCTGGATGGGGGAGACGAGTAAGAAAGGGTGAGAAAGAGAGAAAGTTAACAAATGTTGCGTGTGAAAAAAGGCTGAAGAATTGATGCCACCTGCGCTGGCTGCTGTCTTTCACAGAAACGGGTTTGTTTGCTCAGAGTCCAGCTGCAGAACAACAGTTTCCACAGAACCTCTCAGATAAAACACAGATAAGATGAACTGACTGTTTGTTGTTTGTAGAAATCAGATCTCTGGTCAAAAGGTACATGACTCATTTATGTATCACTGAATAAAACAATAACAGACATCATACCAAACTGCTTACTGTACAGGATCACATTATCATGATTCTACTGTTAAAACCATTTGCTGTGTCCATTTGTTCACATTAACAGTATGTTTTTGTCTTTTATGAATGAATGTTTATCTCAGGTTTGTGTAAAAAACTCATCACTGAGAAACAGTATTTAATATATAACATTAAAACACGTTCTACTAACGTTACTGCTAGAATGTTTTTCAACCTTTGAGAGAACGTTCTGAGAGCGTTTCCTGTTAGCTGGACACATTTCTTCTCTGCATTGATCGGATATAAACCATCATTTAAAGAACCACATGTAATGTTCCTACATAAACCAGCTTTGTTTCATCCTGTAAATTTGTTTTGCCTCATGCTTGAGTTTGTGCCGGATGTTCTGCGGGTTCTTGGACATAAACCTGCAGTGAAGTTCTGGACTGTTCTGGTCCCTGAGCAAAGCTGCTGATGCAGGTAGGTTTGGCAGAACTGTGGACCACAGGTGGATATATCTTCTTCTCTAGAGCATACATGTAAAATGTAATCTATTTTTCTTTCCATCCATCTAACTTGGCACAATAATTTCTGCCATTTCCACTCAGTGAATGAGTTCTCAGCATCCACAATAAGCAGATTAGCAAACATGAGCAAAATGATCACTGTGTGCCTGTTTTACATAAAAAGGCAGCAATTAAAATGTTTGGTTTAAACGTAAGTTTTCTGGTTTTGCCAGCGCTGAGGGCATCAGAAATCAGAGCTGAATGAGAACGAGTGGAGCGGTTTTATAATAAACATACAGTGAAAGAGACAGCAGATGATCACAGGATAATTTCTGTCTTTTCTAATCAGCGCATGACATCACACAGATCGGTCCTGGAACACAAACTCTTTGCAGATGCCGAGGAACCCGAAACTCTCGCATAAACAGAAAGAAACAGTCGGTGAGCGACAGAAATGTGGGGGGTTTGTGAAAGCATTACATGTGCCTGAAGTTCAGCGTTTGCACGAGGGAGAGACAGCTTTGACCCCCAATCATCCCCGCTTGACCCCAGCCCTACATCTCCTTAAGGTCAGCCATGAATCGGCTGTTTGTCTTTTTGCCCGTTCGCTGGCTGATTAAGGGAAGTGTGTTTGTATTGATGGTTAAAGTCACAGAGAGGGCACTGCCTGCACTTGTCCCAGATCTGATTCCTACCCCAAAATTAGGTGGTAAAAACGTCCCCCTAACGTTTTCATTAGTAGCAAAAATGTTGGAAGGAATGTAAAAATTGTAGGTTTTAGACTAAAATTGCTTGGTTATATAAACATTATTTAAACATTTTTAATACTGTAACATTTTTAAACTGTCCCACTGAAAATAACATTTTTAATGTATATTAAATAAAATGTTTTTAACATTCCAGTAGCGTTACTGGAAGAATGTTTTAATAACATTGACAAAGGTATTAAAGAATGTCAGCCAACGTTGTGAAAACGTTCCCTGTTACTGACACACACACACACACACACACACACACACACACAGTCTTCAGTGTGATTTCTGCTATTTGTCCAGAAACCTGTCACACACGCTAGCAACAAAACAAAACTCCCTGTTTCCCTCACATGGGTTAGAATGTCATGTCTGATCTAACGTGGGAATTTGTCTGCCTCACAAAACGAATGTCTTTATATTGGACTGTGGCTGTAGTTTTTTAAATGCATCGCTCTCACAGCCAAATAACTCATTATACAACATATAATGTATCATGACCAAGTTTCATTCCATATGATTCATGCACCTACATTATGTTTAAAGGAAACACTATATTTGCGTCTAATTTTAGACAGCTGAGGTTGTTATCAAGGTGCTGGTTGATGTGAGCCATTATTTCTTAAACAATTCTTTGTACAAATGCTTCATTTAGGAGAATTTATGGCCATTATTTGTCACACACAGCTTATGAAATTGCCTCTGCAGTGATTGTGGTTATTAATGAAGTTGACTAGATGGTACGTAACAATATCATATTTATTTTACTTCATTCCTCTCTGTGCAGCCGGTAAGTATTTAGATGTAGGTGGGCTTTCGTTCCCTCGTTTCACATAAACACATCTAAACATGAACTCAAAACAAAAGTGCAAGATTTATCCTGCCTATAGGCGTATATGGGGGACGTTTTATCACTGCCATGCTTTTCTCGTGAATTTAAATGAACTGCAAAAACAGGCCCTTGTTCTCTGAGCTATGATTGTTTCCCACTAGCCTCCCTTTGCATTTATAATCTGCCCCATTATCAGACATTTGGTCAGTCCTGGGACTAACCCAGCTAACAATTTTAGGTTGTAAGAATGTTTCCCTAATGTTTTCGTTAAGCAACAAAAATGTTACAGATTTGATTTAAAAGTTTAAGGAAGGATAACATGACTGCCTAGATAATAACGTTATTTAAACATTTTAAAATGTCTAAATAGCAACTTTTTGATCTATTTGATGTTGTTAAAAAATGTCATGTTAAGAGTTCCACTATGTTAGTCCAGAAACTTTTTTGAAAATTTTGAGAGAACTTTTATAGAACATTAACGTTTTGAGAACGTTCTCTGTTAGCTGGGAAAACTCTTCCATCTTAATTTAACACAAGCACACAGTGACCGGCCGCTCGCTCACAGCGCCAGATGGAGGCCATGCATCAGTCCACATCGGTCGGCATTTATCCTCTTCTGAGGTGTTGATTCTGCTTTAAAACACAAATAACTCCAGCATGAAAGATGTGAGTGTGCCTTTAAAAGCTGCTATAGAGCAGCAGTGATTGTCGGTCGCCCTGGATGTCGTACAGAGAGCGATTAACTGAGCTTTTTATAACAAACGTTTATTAAATAAAGTTGAAGAATGATGGTGTGGTCAGAGGTACAGTTGTTCTCTCCTGACACATGGAGCCAGTTTTAATTATTTGTGCTTTATGCTCAATAGTGGGCATGAATGTAAAATGAATATGGAACAAATTGTATATTTGTAAACCAAAGACAGAGAGGAAGAAAAAGGCAGATGGAGAAAATGAGGGTGTCTCTCAGCTGCAGGATTTCATCAAACTTTATTTATGGTCTTCTGTCTGAATGAAGTGTCATGGCAACACGTCACTTTGGGGGCAACAGGCCAAAACATCAGAGAGGTTCCATTAAAGATGGCTGCCAATTTACATGAATTAATAGCTGATATTTGTGAGGAGTCACCCTAAGAAAACATTTTGGACTAACGTGACGTAGATTCCGCGAACAGTGTTTGAATTGGCATATAACACAAAAAAGGGTAACTTTTTATAACTTATCCCCTATTAAATTAGGCAGGAAAGTACAGCATCAGGAAATGAGTGTAATTTCAATGACAAAACAAATATATGTATTTAAATATTAAATTTGTGTTTTGGATCTTTGACTACAATCAGTTTTTAACCTTCAGCCACATTCAAATTAGGTTTGATCCTGACAGCGTTTTACCACTAAGTACATCTTGGTATTTTGGTATTTTAGCTACCAAACCACTCGCCACAAATAAGGTCATACCCCAAATGTTATGTGGTGGGGTACAAACGGAAAATCGGGGATCAATGTTGAGGCTAAACAAGTCGTGCACACGGAAGTCAATTCATTCAAGACCAATTTGGCAAAACATGTCAGATCACACAGATAAGGAGTTGATCCAGAGAAATTGCAGAGCGTCTTGTAGACCCACGTGGAGCGCTTAAATTCTTTCAGTGTTTGACTCACAATCACGGGTGTTTTTGGCAATAAAGCAAAAGTGTAACTCGAAACAACTGTTTGACGTTTCCTATTCTCTGCGGATCTTATGCTTTTTATCACCAAGCGGTGCTCTTTCATTAACCTGTGACCTCCTGGGCCGCAAGGAGCGCAGGATGGCTCAGTGGATGTGAAGAGGGTAATTGGGGCAAAAAGGAGGATAAACAAAATTAGCCGTTGACTCCAGTAGTCTGACATGGCTTTCCTGGAGCGCTGCTTAAAAGCAAATACATACGTTTATACAAAACAATTTAGCCTAACTGAGTTACCCATCTGTGTAGATCCGTATACTATAGCATCTATACTTTACTTCTCACAATTCAGTTTCATATATAATT